>JBBPCY010046310.1:0-34969 GCA_037974405.1 Brachyalestes nurse
GTGCTGAACTCATCATCCCTGTTTTTACAGCCTATTTGTCTTTAAGCTCAGTCTCCTGTTCTCGCGCTCTGTTTAGGCGCGCTGTGTTGTGTTTGGTTCAAATAATATAAAGTCTGGAGCACAGAAAAAAATCTTGCTGTAAGGCGATTTAGAAATTGTGCATATTCACATTGCGATTTCGATACGATTTCAATTTATTGGTCAGCCCTAGTATGAAGGAGACTTTATGATGGAGGGACAATATATTAATACTATACTAGGGATCAGGGTTTTGCTGCTGAATTTATACCCCCCTCTTTCAAATGCTTTTGTGTAAGATTTGGCTATACTGTATATTATTTGTTAGTCATTTATCATATCATGATAATGGTAATATGCAAATGAGCCTGTAGCCCTTTATTTTTGTGGCAGGTTAAGCTGTAAATTGGATTTTACCATTCATGTGTTATGTGTGAAACTTTATAGGTTGTGTTCATGGTAAAACATAAAATGTGCTTCTCTTCTTCATGCACACGCATTCTGGGGTGGTTTTAAATGTGTGGCGATCACGCAAAATAATGGGTGTTGTGTTAGATGTTATATGTGCGGGTAATTACATATTCCACGTTTGAGCAACTCATTTTGTGTCGAGTTTTAAAATCATGTAAAAACTGTGACAGTGACAGCAGCCAGAGCTATAGGTGAAAGAATGTATCGAATAACACTTTGAACTGTCATGTACATATGCGAGAAAACACGGCACAGAATATGCTGTGATGCAGCCACATAAAGCAGCAGGCATGCACAATTCATTTCATGATTTCTTAGCCAGAACACACCCCTGTAGACTGTTTTAGTGAGAAAGAATTGATTCATGAACACCACTATCTCTTCATCACTGAACTTTTCTGTTTCTTCTTAAGCTTGTTGATGACTGTT
Source organism: Brachyalestes nurse (assembly GCA_037974405.1). Taxonomy (NCBI): domain Eukaryota; kingdom Metazoa; phylum Chordata; class Actinopteri; order Characiformes; family Alestidae; genus Brachyalestes; species Brachyalestes nurse. The sequence goes on from JBBPCY010046310.1 coordinate 919, forward strand.
TTTTCACTGTAGCTTTTAAACCTTGTGCTTTAGGGGCATTTGGTTAATGGGCAGAGCTTTGCAACATTTATAAGATAAGCCAACCTCAGTAACTCAATCATTAAATTCAAACACACTGGAACCACATGTTGCAGTTACATTGTAAGTACTTGCCTTTAGTGTTTGCATTGTATCATCCAATAACAGCTCCAGATGAATGTTTTTGTGGTTGTTCTGAGCACAGTGCATTTTTTGAAGATTAAACTGGGATTAGAAAGGTAAGAGGACCCTATTTGTTTTAATACGAAACCACACCATGCACAAACACATATGCACCTGCGGTACTTTTGAAATGTCACTGACAGGTATCTAATCAGTTCACATTTGTGCAAGGCTGCGGCAACAGTGTGCTTTACAGGCTGCTGAGTCTTCTCGGCTATTAGTAGCAACTGTAGGAGGTCAGCTCCACAGGGGATGTCCATTGGACCCTCTCTGGTCCTAACTGCTAGGTGGCTTACGGGCGGTGATTCGATCTTTGTGTGAAGAACTCATGCTGGTTTGAGCCTAGTTAACAGCAGGGAACCAGGTGATGTGTCACAGCCCACTCGCTAACTAAGACGTTGTTGGCTATAATTAGAGTCAACAGCCTGCGTGGAAATAGCATATGAGAAGAACTGCGGCACCCTGCCGATAACTGGCCACAGACACTGTGGTGGCTTGGAATCAAGATATGAATAAGGGCAATGCACATTCCCATTGCAATCACCTTGGAGTTTAGAGTGCTGAGAAATAGCTGTCAAACATGATCAGTGGAGGCAGCCCCAGCATTGACATGCCTCCCAATCAAATATATGCTTTTAGAACCTGCTTAGATGTGCGGACTCAATCTTACAGTATAGAAGATCATCACAATCTTTACAATATTCACATTTTGTTGCATTGCAGGCTGAAATGAAGACACACACACACACACACAAACAATTTCTTCAGCTGTGTTTACTCAGTCCCAGTACAACTTATAACCTCCATGTGAAAGATATGGTAGCAACAGTTCAGAAAAATAAATCAATCAGATGGATAAAGGATCACCCCCGTGTCAGTACTGTATGGAACCACCTTTTGCTTTATTTATGGGCTTGAGTCTGTTGGGATATTTCTCTACCAACTTTGCACAACTAGACTGGGCAATATTTCCCTCTCTTCTTTACAGAACTGTTCAAGCTCAAATTGGATGGTGACCGTTAGTGGATTGCAATCTTCAAGTCATTCCCCAGGCCATGCAAGAACATTCAGTTTTCTCCTTCAGCCACTGTGTGGTCAATTTTTCTGTGTGCTTTGGGTCATTGTCATGTTGGAAGATGACTTTCTGTCAGAGGGCAACAGGTTTTCCTCAGATTGTGATGGTATTTTGCCCCATCCATTTTTCCTATTCTGACATGTGCCCCAGTCCCTGCTGCAGAGAAACATCCCCACAATCGGATGCTACCAGGTACATGCTTTACCTCAGCCGTGATGTTGTTTGGATGTTGAGGTGTATTGGCATTTTGTCAGGTGTACTGTTAGCTGTTTGGGTCTGTTTTTTGGTCTCTCCTGGCCTTAACACCTTTTCACGCTTAGAGTCTTAAAGGTGCTTTTTTGACAAAGCTCAATCGTGCCTTAATGCGTCCTTTCTTGAGCAATGTTTTTTTTCTTGCAACCCTCCCATACAAGCCACATTTTTCGAGCACTTGTGATATTGTTGTCATGTGCATATAATGACGTAAGTGCCATATAATTCCATACATTCCTGTAAATGCTAAAAAAAGTTACCATAGACCTTGTAGTAGTCCTCCTTCTTTCATCCAGTTTGGAGGGACGGTCAGATCCGGGGAGGATCCTTGTAGTATCAAACACTTTCCACTTCTTATTTATAGACTTTACTGTGCTCTTAGGGATTGATAAAGCCTTTGAATGTTTGTATCCTTTTGCTGACTTGTGCCTGCCCACAAATGTATCCCTGAGATCTTTTGACAGTGCCTTGCCACCCATAGTTGATTGACTTCTTTCACTACAAAGCACTGGAATGCTCCAGGAATAGCTATTTTATGCTGAACAAATTAAAATGATTAGAATTGATCACAAGTGGAAGGCAATTACCTTGGTGTGCAATGATCTAGCTGATTACTTACACCTGACTAAGTTTACAAGTATTTCTTAGAAGGGAGATGATGCTTTATCCACCTCAGAGATTCTGTTTGTTCAGTGTTTTTCTAAGCTGTTGCTGTCATATATTTTCATTTGGATGTTTTAAGTTGCATTGAGTAAATACCACTGGAAAATGTGATTCGTGTGTTTGTGTCATTTCAGGCTGCAAAGCAACAAAATGAGAATTTTTGAAGGGGGTGATTCTTTTCTATGCCTATTGTATTTCTTTTTTTGTTGCTATTGATCATGAGTGGTTATTCCATTTGTCATGAAATGTTCAGACATTTTCAAATGAAAAATGCACTGGATATTTTAGTGTTTCCCCTGCTCCCAACACACTTGATACAACTAATGGACTTATTGACAAGCCCTTCCTGAGGTGAGCTGGGTGTGTTGGAGCAGGGAGAGCACGGTAAGGTGAGTACAGAGCAGTGATACTCCAGGAGCAGGATTGAGAACCACTGTGAGAGCCAATGGTGTAAACCTGTAGAGGGAGTGTGTGAGCATTTATGCGTAATGTGCTTGTGTTAGCTTGTGTGTGCGCGCGGGCACGCGTGCATGCTTGCAGCAGCAGGCCACTGATTGCTGATTCCAGTCACAGTGCCTCCTCCTCTTCTGTCTGCCGGCAGTAGATTCTCTGCTTTTCATGCCTGCTGCCTCTCATTGCCTGGCCACTGGCTGCTATGCAAGGCTCTATCATTAACACACAAAGTAGGATTGATGGGCTAGACTGCAGAGCCACCCAGCAGAGAGAGAGAGAGATTCACTCTCTGCCCCCTCACACCCTTATTATAGCCCACTGAGGGGTATTTACAACTTTTGCTTGTGTGTGCTGCAGAGGTGGTTTGCAGTATATGTGTGTGCGTGTGCGTGTGTGTTTGTTCGTGCATCTGTGTGTGTGTCTTTTAATGCATGATTTACTGGGATTTGTTGCATTTAATTCATTACAATAAAAAAATACATTGTACCCTTTCTCTCAATCTACTGGTATTGAGTTCAGATCTTATTTGTATAATTAGTCCTTAATCCAAGTCAGGTGTAGACCACTGCAGACCATAATAAATTATTTGACCCTTTGAAGCGCTGATATTTGTACTTAACATCCATGGGCTGTAAGAAGCTGAATGAGAATCTAAAACAAAAAAAGTGACACATGCACAGCAAAAGAACACTATAAAAGATATCTAAACATTCAGTTTTGTAATCTTCACTGATCAAAATGTTACTAAAAATGGAAGAAAAGATATTATGAGACAGTTCTCTAAAACATATATATATAAAAAAAACAAAATACTAACATTTTAAATTGGCCTACACTAATCCTAGAGTTAAATGTTGAAAATTTGAGATCAGAACTTAAATATTTTGCAGCCGGTGAATATTTCTGAACTAGATGCGCTCTGCAAGGTAGAATGTGGGAAAACTATTCTAAATCTATTCGAACAGGAATGATGTTAATATTTGGAGACAAAGGAGCCAAAGGAGGTGTAAAGGTTCAGACTGAAATGCCCAAACATGTGCACATGGCACATTTTATTTTTCTCAGCAGATACATCATAATTAAATGAATTAAAATTGACAGACAAACTATATTTATATACATACACACACACACACATACACACCACTAAATGGACTATGTGGCCATTGTGTGTGTGCGTGTGTGTGTGTTTGTGTACACTGTATCTGGCATCAACAATAAAATGCCTGTTCAAATACAGTATGACGGCTGTCTTGCAAGTGAATCCAGGGCCAGTCTGTAACAGGTTGTCAGACATGCAAAAACTGTGGAAAAATTTCCTGAGGCATGCTCAAAGTGGCCCAGGAAGAAAACAGCATGCTAAAATAAAAACCACTGTGAACCGCAATCTCCCTCTGAGTTAAAGAGGACACTCATGCACTCTGACATGCGGCTGGTTCTTTTTGACAGGCTTCCTTTGGTTCGTTTTCAGCCCAGCCCGACGCACAGACGGCCGATGTGCTGCGGGATGACTCTGCGGCTGTGGAGAAGGGGAGAGTGAAAGGGAGATGGAGGAGGAGACGGCAAACGTGTCAGATGCTGCTATTAGGCCCAGCGTGCTTTAACACTGTAATGCAAAAATGTGTCTACACGGAGGAACACATTATTTCTAACCTCTGCCAGAGAGCATATCCATTTTCTTTTTAAATTAAAAATGTCGGGCCAAGAGAGGAGACTTGCCATGGAGCATTACTATCAGATCAGCCCGCCGTAGTGTGCCCCTCAGGGAGGGAGGGAGGGAGGGAGAGAGAGAGAGAGAGAGAGAGAGAGAGAGAGAAAGAGAGGGAGAGAATGAGAATGAAAGAGTCAAGGGGTGATTCATATAATGGTGAGGAGACTGAGAGAGATGAATTGGGAGACAGTAAGGTGAAGCTTAAAGGAGGGCATAAATGAAACAGGAATGAGATTGAAAATAGAGAGCTTTAAGAAGAGGGGGATGAGGGATAGACGAGAAAGAGATCAGTAGTTGGTGAAAAGCAAACAAATGGGGAGGGGTAAGGGAGGGAGAGTGAAATGTGAAGTCCTGAGCAAACACACACACTATTCTGAATAAATGAATGTGGGAGTGATAACCTATACAGTAGAGAACACAAACCCTCAGACCTCTCTTGGCGTGTGTTTTGGATGGGGAAAATATGGTGATGCTCTCACTGCTATTCAGATCAGGTTTGCAGCTATGAGCTCCAAGGGCAACTTAGCATGCCATGTACTCCCGCCGGCCTGTGTGCTGTGTACATATGCTCTGTAGACTTCCAGTGAAGTACATGCCCACAGTGGTTAGATATCTATGTACTCGTTCCCCCCTGACACATTCTCCCTGTTCACCATATTGCAATCTGAATCAATATTGAGATCAAGGCTTTTGACCATAGTTCAACATTGAATCAATGGCATTTTCCTGTCTGGGTGTCCCCCACTGTGTCACTCTCACTCTGTCTGGTTAGCACTAGCTAGCCTACGTTACATGCCATGTGTATCGGCTTTGCACTGCTGAGAAAAAATGAAAGCAGTGGACATGTCTGAGAACAGCAGCTTCTTACATTCATTCTTCCTCACCTTTGACTCCATACGTCACGTCTGGGAGCTAGCAAACTGTGTTAGCTATATTGTGTTGGTGAATATGGTTAGCTTAGCAAGCGTAGAAAGAGGTTGGTCATCAATATCAGTGTACCGGACAATAGTTTGGAATTGTTTTGAGAGAATTTATGATACATTTGTAAGATTCTTATAGTATGGTGCACCATACTAAGCACAAAGGATAGGGTCATTAACTTTATTAATATACATTTTAATATAATGTGTTTTTGTGGCACCACATAGTGGTCATGCATTTTTAGCAATAATGCCTATACTGTTGCATAGGCCACACCAGACACCAGTGTCAATCACTCGTACCATTTGCTTCTGATCAGACAGGACAGACACTGAAACTCTGTCACACTGTGAGTTTCAGCACAATAGGAGTTGAATGAGCTAGTTGTGACAGAGATATGAAGGAACTTGAAGGCCCCTGGGGCAGTTTTTATAGGCCTCGCTCAACTGTTATATGCACAGACATGGCTGTTCTTCGAAGCATCTTAAATAAACGGGGGTATGGCTAAGTGGCTTGAGAGCACTTGTGCTCAGGGTGTACATGTGTACTCTGCACATGCACTCATGCATGCACGCGCACATCCTAATCTTTAGTGGCTGAGATGTTAAAGGGATTGACTAATGTGGTGGGGTAGCTACACTTTTAGCTAATGGAGTTCATCTCCATTGAGCATCTCCAAACAGTGCTCTTGACGCAGCCTCTGTTTGCGATCGCATCATTTTAGAGTGTGTGCGGCGGGAACAATAAGAAGTATAATCATAATATTTGGACTGAGTTTTCTGAAGAGCACAGACTAGTCCCTTCTGAGAGAGCAAAGTAGCATTAGCAGGCGTTTTTATGCTAAACAGTGTTCGCAGCAGGCAGGGCGCGGTAATGAGTGACTCTGTGAACTAGAAGGGATGTTTTAAATTTAAACACCTTAGTAACTGTCTGTGTAAGTGGAATAAAAATGTCTTCAACAGCCATGCAAGGTAACATTTGGTTCCCATTGCTGGCTAATGAGTAGGTATGAATAAGGGCCTATCCGGGTGCCTGCAGGGAAACGGGGCTACTTAACTGCTGGAAAACCATCAGATGTAATGGCTGCAGGATATAGACCACCTCCCTGCAGTGGGACCAAGGTTATGCAGACCTTTAAGTGCATGTGTGTATGTGTGCGCGTGTGTGTGTTGCATTTTTGTGTTGATGTAAGCATTGGGATGTCCAAGGATTGAATTGTCCAAATTTAAGTCACTTTAACGTGGTGCAGGAGCAAAATGATTGTATTTTATGCTATGAAAATATATCATTTGCAAACATCACCTTCACAGGGGGCCCAAAACTGGCAAAATTGATGTACGATCTACTTTGGAGCCATTCAACTTCCCGGTTGCCCTTCCCAGTTGTCCCCACACCCCACCTTTTTGAACATCTCTGCTCCTGATGTGTTACCCCCTTTTTTAAAGCTATTTCATCAGGCCCCTCGATCTCATTTCACATTAGTTTTTATAAATATGCACATGTAAAGGGATGTGTGTGGAGTATTTTATACATGTGTATGTCTTTAATATATATTTAATATCCAAAAAAATGTTTGGAAAAAATGTAAAAATAATACATATAAATAATTCATTATACATTGGAAATGTTAAACTACACAACACTCTTACATTATTTTACAATTGCAACATTTACAATAGTAATGTTAAGTGCATAGTGTGCGCATGTGTGAGCGCTGTTTCATCCAATCAGTTAACTGAATCAGGAATGAAGCTGCTGGAATGCAGCACATAGAAAACCTGCTATACAAAGACAATTGCAATCACAACACAAATGGAGGTTTTTCTTATTTTTTACACAGCTCACGCTGCAATAGTTCATAAAAGAATAGCACTGCTGCAAATTGTACAAACAATTTTAGTGGTGTCACGTGATTAAAAAATTAAACAATGTGACGTCTCGTCCAGCGGCCGGTAGAGGCCGCCATTGTGTCGTGTATGTTTGTGACTTTTAATTTGAAAATGTTAACAGGGTCTTGTTTCATGTATGTAGGCACAGCTCGTTTGTGTTAAGATTAAGTGATTATGTTTGTTCATTGGTTTTGGGGTTTTGTCTTATATTTATTTAAAGGGTGCTTGTTCGTGTATCGGTCCACCCCTCATTTCACCTACATGTATGTGTTAGATGTTTCTTGTGTTTGGCCCTTGAGCCTTTTGTGTTCTTGTTTTATGTTTGAAATTAAAGTCTGTAGAAACAATGGAAACCTGTGTCTGCAATTCGCTACTCAACCACAAGGTGACAATCTTAGCTCTGTGATTAATTAATCTAGATTAATCGCACACATTTTTGCTGTAAAAGTATTTAAAAATGTAAATGAACTTTGGCATATGAGATAAACCAGTGTCCAACACAAGATAGTACAAACAAACGCAAGATAAACCAGCTTCCCTAATGCTAGGAAGCACTAAATCCCAAGACTGTGGAAATGCAGAACACCGGACCGGGTTAAAGCCTAGTGGTGCGGTTAATCGGTGTTCATTTTTTTCTGTGATTAATTGATCGGAATTAACACCCCTAATTAGAGATGTGCCCGATCCGAAATGATATCGGTATCGGGTCCGATATAGCTGTAAATCCCATATCGGATATCTTAGCTCGCCCTCAAGACCTCTTTGTGGTTCAGGGGCTATTTTGTGTGTTTTGTTGGCTGGTTTTGCCCTCTCCCCCTCTCTCTATCTCTCAAAACACGAGGCTAAAGTTGGGCATCTCGTAACTCGGCTGCTCCACCTTAAATACAGAGGTGGTTAGATTACACTCTGCCCATGTTGTGTCTCCGAATTCACGCAATTTAAAATGTATTCGTTTTGCACTTTATTTTTTTACACAGTTGTTGCTGCTAAAATGGACATAATGTTTTAACTATTTAGATGATTCTCTCAAAACATGACGAGTCTAAAGTTGGGCATCTCATAACTCAGCCGGTCCACCTTAAATACAGCAGTGGTTAGATTACACTCTGTCCTTGTCATGTCTCCGAATTCCTGTTATTTAAAATTGATTAGTTTGCACTACACAGTTGCTGCTGCTAAAATGGACATAATACTTAAAGTATGTATTTGATTCAGCCAAGATTTATGTGTTTTTGATATTTACAACATTTTTGTGAAATGTGACATAAATAAATTCCTTTGGAATCCCTTTATATTCAGTGTAGTTGTGTGCATTTGTTGCTCTTCTAATAAGTGCTTAGTAGTTTATTTATTCTGTGATGTAACCTTACTAAAAACAGCACAATTTCAACAAAAATAATGCTAATATTATTCGTTCGGAATCTGTATCGGTATCAGCAGTCATATATCGGAATCGGATCGGAACTGAAAAGACGTGGATCGGCCCACCACTACCCCTAAAATATAGACTTCACACTTACCCCTTTACATGTGCAGTTCTTAGTATGCTCTTCACTCACACACTTTTTTTAAGGGAGAAATGAAATGAGCCGTGATGTGACCATCTGCCTCTACACTAAATGCAGTATAGAAGATTTCTTAAATTCATTTGCAAGCACAGCCATACCAACCACATCTGCAGCATCATCTCTGTGTTCAGTTGTCTTTTCTGAACTTTCTGTTTCTTTTAGGGCTGTGTTTTCTGCATGCTTGACTGTATTAAGCAAATGTATAACATTCAAGTGTAAGATTAGCCTGTGCATAAACTAACAGGATGGAAAATACTCTTTATTTATTTCTACACTAAAAACAATCCCCGTTCAAGCAGCTTATGGTTTTTTGATGTCTCTTCCCAGAACTTAGGTTTTAATGTGTTTTTTAACTGTAGTGGCTCTGATGATGTTTAAATATTGTATTCACTGAAGGCATTTACAGAGCTAAGCTGCTGTTAAATGCGGACTCAGGATTCCAAATGTATTATTTTGTGATCGTTTGATGAATACAGCTTTTAACACAAGCCGATGATGGACATATCTAAAAAGGCATGATGAGAACTGATATAAGCTCCTTCTCTCTCTCTCCCTCTCTCTCTTCTCTCTCTTTCTGTCCATCTATCTGTCTCTCTGCTCATTGTCAGGGTGAGCATGGAAATTGAAATTGAAAGTAAAAGGCTGGTTGATTGATCCCAATCAAAGGCGATGATTAGCAGCTTGCTCCAAGGCAAAGGTTAAATGTTCCACAGCTAGGAGTGATAAAGTGTCTTTTAAGCTCACCAATTATCCACACTTGCCGCTCCATAAAATATTTAACCATCTGTTATTGACTTCAGATTAGGAGGCAATTGCAGTTTTCTTTCAGAGTGCAGGATTTCCACAATTCTATTTATTACTTTTATTTTGTTATTGCGGTACCCTTTTGGGAAATTTTGCTTTCTGGAACTTGTGCCAGAATTGCTTATACTTTGCTCAGAGTTTTCATATGGATGTAAGCTGTGCTAATAATCTTGGCTGATTCTAGTTTGAACCTTTGACCTCATGGGTTCATGAATCACAGAGCTGCCCTGGTAGCTTATGTCAGGAATTTTACAGCCACTTTACAGATTTCCTTTTCTGTCTGTAATGGACAAGAAGTCTGTTCAAGGCCTGTTTAGCGGGACCGGAAATCCTTCACCGACACCACGTGGGATCCTTCGAAACCCTCATGTATGCTTTTTTTTAACATGTCACAAACAATTTGGGTGCTTTCAAATTGAGCTGTTCCTTCATATATTGCTTCTTTCATGTTATTTTTATATGCATCCTATCCTATATTCTTTTTTTTTAAATAAATGTACAGGGCCATTTTTGCACCACAAATCCTGTTTAACCCAATGAGCCTTGTTTGGAAATCAGTAACTACAAAACACAATGATTTTCCAGTAAACATGGCTGTATTGTTGTGACTAATAGAAAATATGCAGGCTGGAAATGACTGTTTTTTAAATGTTTGACTAGTCATGAGTGTGGAAGTTTTAATTTGTAAGTGGATTGCTACTTTAAACCTCAGGCACTCTGCCCACATAAATACACACACTAACGTAAACGGCACATTAAAATCACCATAGCTTTCAGAATCTCGGCAAAGAACTGTAACTGAATCTGTAAACTGAATTTGCACTTATGGCAAACAAATGACTTTATCAAGCTAAATGGTAGTAGCAAGGATTTGTCCTCATTTCACACCTGATGTAGGCTTAGACTCTGAACCCACAATGTCCTGCTTTAAGAAGTCTTTCCTAATGCCACAAATAGACGTGTGTTTGCTGACCAGTACACGGATATATTGAAAAGATGTGGGCCTCCTAAGTGGGCCCAATTTTCAAGTGTTAGCCCATCACTGGAAGACTGCAAGTTCAGTAAAGTGTTACATTCCTTTCCCATTTGCCTGTTATACTACTCTGTTGTCTACTTACTGGATTGTCTCAGGCTTACATCCATTTACATTTACGGCCTTTAGCTAGCACTCTTATCCAGAGACGTACATCAGTGCTAAAGTAGTCTACATCTGTTTCTTAAACCTGCAAGCTAAACTTAAAATCAACGTCTACTATTCAACCAAGGTACGGTAAGCTGGGCACACCTACACCCTCCATATTCCTAAACAACACCTGTCAAACAATATCTAAACAACACATGACAAGTCAAAGTTAAGACAGAAGTAAGGAGGGGATGTTTTTTTTTAAGAAATAAGCAAGCAAAATGAGAGACATTGTTAGTCACCAATGTGCTCCTTGAAGAGGTGGGTCTTCAGCCGACATCCCATTCACACTGCCGTTACATTGCAGTTACATTTGTTCAATGCTACTAACCGCCTCTGGTGCCATAACCATACTTACGGTGTAACACTAGTTACTCTGGAAGGTTTACATAGTGTCCCCACTATACTGTTACGATACATTACCGTTACATTGTTGTGGTGTCTGTTTATTGTGTTGTTGGTATTGTTTCTGTCATAACTAATTATGTCATAGCTACACGTTCTTGAATGTTGAATATTGCTATATGTTGCACCGTGGCCCGTGGAGAAACGTTGTCTCATCACACTATGCATGTGTACACAGCTGCTGATGACAAAGTAACCTTGAGCCTTGAACCTTGAAGTTCAGTCCCCTGTGGCGCCACAGCCACCCATGACTGGGGAGTCTAAGAAATCACAGTTGTCTTTGCTCTCTCTGGCTTACCTTCTCCCCCATCACTCAGTATGATGCTAGCCAGGGCATACGTTAGTATCACATTGTCCATGTGCGTTCAGCTGATCAATGACTTTGCACTTGTGGCAGTCGAAAAGATGCAGTGACTGGCTTTATCTGCCTCAGTGAGTTGGTGGTACATTTTGGTGGTCTAGCCAGTGGTTGAAATTGAACATGACCAAATTAAAGAGAAAAACCTAAAAAAAACAACAACCTTATTTCCAAAGAAATATTTATCGTAGGACTGGTATTTTAAATGGCCCTTTAGGCAGTTCTCAAAACGTGGTCTTAATAGCTTGCAGTAAAGTCTGTTTCACCTTGTGTAGTATTTCCACATAAAAAGGCATTTTTGTGTGGGGTCAAAAGTGTGTGTGTGTATGACCACCCTGAAAAAAGGCAGCTGGTGATTTTAAAAGTTAATCATCCTAATCCACGTTGAGCTCATTCCCTACCATGGCATCAACTTGTAAGGAGGTGCAGAATCACCTCCATACTGGGCGATTAACGTGGATCAGAGGATCAGGGAGACCTCCCTGGGTAGTGTAGTTATTTTTTCTCCTGATGTCTTATTTGTGAAGGACTGGCAGACTGGCAGAAAACAGTTGCGAATGTCTCCATTATTTAGTGGGGTTGGCGAGGCAGAAGAGATTTGCTGTGACAGTGATGGGCAGTTGTGGCGTCAGGGTTTCTGCTGCGGGCCTGGGGACTGGACCATGGGGAAATGGCGTGGAAACGTGTGGACAGTGGACCGTTTCGCCAGCGGCCCGCTGGGAGAGAGGTGCTCTAGCCGTGGCCTTGTTTATCAGATTGCAGCATCCGGTGTGATTAAGGGTTCTGAATAATTTATGATGCCATTCCTCATTAAATCCTGACGATTTCTGCTCCAGAGCATACAGCCACTATTTTTGGACCTCATATTTGATCATCTGTTTTACTAGAGTCTGGCTGATATATGGCACAGGTCAGAAGTACAGGTTTAAGTGTGTTTCAGGAGTTCCAGCATGCCTGTGATTTCAGAGAGGCTGTTTGGAACACAATGAGAAAGATAACTGCATTGGGCAGTAATGTCAGGACTATGTATTTAAAACATATCTCAGTGCAGCTTCAACAGTCATTATCCTAAACTGAGAGCCAGGATGTTGCCATGTGTCAGTGCTTTATTTTAAGCTAGATTACTCCACATTACACTATATATATATATATAAGATTTTCCGTTTTCGATAGTTCTTGGCTGCTCATTTTGTTGTGACATAACATTCAAAACAGCATGCCAGTATCTTTAGTGAAGTGTTTGAAGTTTGAAGCAATGGTGTTCTAAGAACACGCCAGTATTCACCAATGAGCTTAAAATGTATAATTTAAGTTAATAAGTAAATAGTTCAAATGACTGGAAAAGTGGGTTTTTTTGGACTCTAGAAACATGATATTGTTTTGCTGCTACATAAGTGTGGAATGTCTCACCCTGATCAACATGACACATCTGATATGGAGTTACGAAATTCGCAACAAAAGTCAAAAGCAACTAAAGAATAGAAAGTAATAAGAACACAGTGCTAGGAACTAGGCAAAGTAATGCAAAGTTCAACACACGCAAGACTTTGCAAGCAGCAGAAAATCAAGGCTGTGTCTGAACTTATGGCATATTCACTATGTAGTGCAGTATTTTTGGAGTCTGCTATGGTGTAGTGGTGCCTGGAAACACTGGGGAATATCCAGCACACTTTTTCAATCTACAGTGCAAGCCAGTAAGAAATGCTCAGCAGAAACACTCCAGCACATATGGAATAGCCACTGTTGTGATGTACGTCTGTCAAAGTGATGAATATTAGTGCATGAAACTGTATAATCACACATTCTATTCCTGTTAATTATGTTCTTCTGATCCTCCAGTCCAGGGAGATTGTGACTAAGGGGCTGTGTCAGAAATGGCACAGGACTTTAAATAGAAATAACAAGGTGCAGGTGGACATCATCACCAAGGGGAGGAACCAGTGGGTGGAGCTGTAATGTACCATGAGTCTAAGATTCCAGGTCAAGCAACTGGATGCAGGCTTTTCTCCACTTCAGATTGCTGAGATGTGAATGGCCCGTTTCATTATATTTTAATACAAGAAATGCATGGGAATAAAGAAAAAAAAAGAAAGTGTTTCGTTAAATGTATCCCTACAGAACAGAGGCACTGAGAGAGTGACGGATTAGCCGCACAAGGGTGGAGGAAAGGCAACCAGAAAGATGGAATGAAAGTGGAAAGAGAACACTAATTAAGGCTTGTTGGCATCCGGACAAAGACGTCGGCTGTTGCCGCTTTTTCCGTGCTTCTCCCCTTCGCTTTCTTTCCTCCTCTCTTGCTGCGTGAAATGAACGTGTGAGGAAAAAGGTGGCGGGCAAGTCCAATTTACATCTGAGCCAAAGAACAAGCCAAGAGGCCAACTCACCAGAGAGCGGAATTTCTGTCTGTCTTTCTTCCTCCTCTCCGCCTAAAACATGAAAAGTGTGGAATTCCCTTAAGACGGATCAGACTGTTTGATATCTGCTGCTGCTGTGTCTCTGTAAATAAAGCGGAGAGAGCGAGAGCGCGAGGAGAGAGAAAGATGTGAAGCAGCTCTATTTCGGTAATCTCTCTCTCTGTGGATTTGGAATAATGATTTAAGTTTGTTTACTCACCTCGGCTTGATGAACTGAGTGCGGAAAGTCTGTTCACACGCCTGACATGCTCTCTCTCTCACACACACACACACACACGCACTCATACAGAGCTCAGCTCAGACGTTGCCGGCAGTTCATTGTGGAGTCACACTTTAATTTTGGTTCCTTGTTTCTACTGAAATCCTAACAGAAGTAGGCCTGTGTCCTAAAACAGTCAAAGCAAACGAATTCTACAGTGAGAAACAAAACCCCCTGTTGCTCTGCTCCAAATCTAGCACATTCAGGCAAAGCATGTGGCCTCTTAAAAACATCTTTCATATAGTGTCTCTGAGATAATCTGGTACTTTTTGATACAGTTGACAATGTTTTTTTTCACCAACTTATCTCTGAAAAGTTTCAGGGTAGCTTGAAGTCATGGTGCCGCTAGCGTTAGCCTGGGCCACGGCTTAACTTGCTATTATACTTTTAGTAATATTAAGCTAACGTTTGCTAGCTAGATACTGGTTAAAGAAGGCTACCTAGGTAGCTATTACTCCTATACTGCATTCTATAAGCTAGACGGTTATATCCAGGTGGACTGCATTTCTTGACTGCTGTGTCATCTAAGGCTATTCCAATCAGAAATACTGCTTGGAAATTCTGGCAGTTCTTGAGGAGGCTGTCAGAGAACCCTTGCACATCCATCACACGCTTTCGATGCCAAGAAAGTTCAAGAGCAATACTGGTGGATGAAACCACTGTTACCTAAGACAATAGTAAAATATGCAATACACAGTTTCTTTAGTTCTGTATCTGTTAAAGGGATGTAACCAGAATCAAACCTGCTTTCCGTGAGTTAAGCAGCCTTTAGCATGTGGAATACCATTTACTAAATACACATAAACATTTACCTGTCACATTACATCATTCACGTCAGTGTTCAGGTTGCCAGCTTACTGTCATTCACATCAGCAGTGTTTTCTCCATCAAATTCTGCGACAACTCCTTTCTGATGACATGACAAACTGTTCTGATTTGCAGTATGTCACTCAAATGAGTAGCCTTCATGTGGCAGTGTCACCAGGGACACACCACAGAATGCACATGGTGTATTTAAATGGTTAAGCCACCCTTAACTGGGTCAGAATGACCTGCAGCAGAAAACCCAGAAACCTGAAAGAGAAAAGAGGTCATTGACATTGTACAGTTTGGACAGAACACTTTATTGGGGAGTAATGTCACCACAGAATGTCATACAGAGAAGGTGTTATGTATTGACATCACACCCAAAAAAGGTTCATATATAATATGTAGTATTTGCTGCTCATAAGGACTAGACCAGGACTAAACGTTTCTCACAGTATTCTGAGATGAAGAGGTGCAGAGTCAGATATATATATATATATATATAGGAAGCAAAGCTGGCCTCGGGTTTGGATTCTGTCCTCACTTCTGTTTGTATCATTCCGATGTGCAATACAATTTTGTATTTCTCTCTCAATTCAAGTCAGCAGTACCAAACATTTGCCTGCCCTGGACAAGATGAAGAGAAATGAGTCTTTTAGATCGAGATATTTTCATGACATTGAAACAAAGACTAGTTTGGGATGAATGCCATTTTCAGAAACATTGGACACTTTCTAAAATGCTTCTGGACCTCACTTTGCCCACTGAGAAGGAAATAGTTTCTTAAGCACCTCCATACTTAAGAAAAAATGTGAAACTCCCTTTTCGCACTGGATAAGACGCACTATTCATCAGCATGTCTATTTTCATGGAATTCGTATAACCTGCGGTCATTTCTGCAGCTCATTTTATACGATTTAAGAGCTGCCATATGCAGACATGATGGATTTGGACGTTACTGAAATCACGAAGATACTCTGGTAATAATTGCTTTACAGCGCTTCTCCTTGTAAAACTAATCCTGTTCGAGTAGTACTTCACTTATGAGGAAATTTGTCATTTTTTCTCCATGTTCTCCATTCTGTGCCATGATGCTCCAATCTTCCTCAGACTTGGACTCCACTAACATCTCACAGAGACGCTCACAAGCGTGGCACACCCAGCCTGCTGAGGTTAGGCCAGAGATGAAGAGTTGTTTCCTGTGAGGTGCACTGTGTTATGACACATGTTAGCGCAAGTGAGTAAACAGGAGCTTTGTGCTAATCCCTGCTACCAGCTGCAGCCTGTCAAGCTGAAAGCAGCGGCAGACTGAAGGGCAAGCAGCTCTGTCTCTGTATGCTACACACACACCTGAATCATTAGATTAGATTAAGTTAGATTAGATTAGACTCTATTGTCTGCAAATTTGCTGAAATTTCTGTCGTGCAGTGGGTTACAATGAGAATTACACAGCCCAGAGCAGTCTTTCTCGTTATAATGATTATGCCATGTACATAATCGCATGTAAGAAGCCCAAATTGCATATATTACAGTGCAGCAGAGGCCATTCATTTCCTGGGTGTTATATTTGATTGCATTCTTGTAGCTCTTCAAAGCAGTCTGAAACTGGTTGAGGCATTGTTTTAGACTACACTGCATGAATGTGAGGATGCGTTTATACGCATATATGTTTAGTTCCCTTTGGTCCAGACATAAGCACAAAGTCATATATTGTTGAACTATCACCCTGGTTCGCATAGCGTTTGGACTGGCATATTTAACATTGAACTAAAAGATGCAACACGGGCAGAACCTTACTATGGTCAAACGAATTGGGCATTTTTAATGGCGTGCATTTCACATTATCCACTGAACTTTCTGAATCATGCTGTACTCTCCGCTGTACTGTCTTGGCTCATTTGTCATGTATGTTGTTTCAGCTGTTGTTTAGTTGATGTTCTAGAGCAGTGTTTTCCAGCCTTGGTCCTGGTGGTCTGCATGTTCTCTGCTTTAATAAACCCACTTTAACTCAGTAGAGGCGTGATAATGAGCTGATTAGTTGGATCAGGTGTTTTGAGAGCAAGGATTACACTAAAATGTGCAGAGCTGGGGGCTCCAGGACCAGAGCTGGAAACACTGTTCTAGAATAATGAGCCACATCACTGTGCAGTGTTTCCCACTCGTGTACCTCTGCGCCCCCCCATAGTATATTGGCAGCCGGCCAAATACATCCAAACTATTTTGTTGTTATATATGAACTTTCTTTTTATTATTCAAAATCATCTTTGTTTTCATTTCCAAACCATAGAAGATTTATTTCAAACCTGATTATATAGCTTTAAATTTCATACCTATTTATATTAGAACACCAACTTTCTCCACCAATCTTATTTCACATCTTCAAACGAAACACTGCTGTAATTTTGTACTACAAGAAGAAATTTTCGTTAACACGCGACCTTGGGTGTTTTACTGCTTCTGCACTGTGAAAACCTGGCGCATTAATATGTGAGTTAACTGATGTGTGCGGTCAGAAGTGTACATCAAGTATTTCATAAAGTCTTCAAGGGCACCTCAGCCTCGTTTTAAAACCGAAACACTCCATTTTATAATTGTGGATTACGAGCCCATTAAGAGATGATAAACAACTGCAGGTGTCAAAATAGTGTCAGAAATTTAGCACATGCTCATCCAGATCTGCTCAGTCTTACTTCGGCCACCTAAATGACACCGGTCTGTACTACTTCAAACAAATTGCACAGATTTCATCTCTCAGGGGCTCTCAGCCCACTTGTTTGATCTGGACCAGCAGCGTCACTTGTGTTAGCAAACCACACTAACGGAGCCATTGCAATTGGCAAGTCTGAACACATCCTAATATCTGCATCACACGGGAGCATTTTGTTTGACACTTCATATCCTATGAGCATGTGCATGTATGTGTGCTTTCCCTATTTCCACAATTTCCATCTCCTTGATGGGCATTCAATTTCCCTTTTGTGTGCGTGTTTGTGTCTTGATGTGGGATTGCTGCCTTTGATTGCTTGGCACCAGCTTTCTCCTGTTTCAGTGCAGGCATTCAGAGAGAAGTGTCAGAGACACAGCCACCATCAAAGCCACTTTAAACACTTTCATTCCAGCAACTAATGAAGGCCTGTATTCATCTGGATACGTTTAATTGAACACAAACCATTAGTTGCATTGAGGGACGCTCACTGGTCATCAGAGCATCATGCTCTCAAACTGCTCGCAAGATGAGAAATCCTGATGATTGTAGACTTTCAGCATACACCGCGTATTTGTCTGTCAGTGGAGATGTTTTTTAACAGTTTGTTTTGGTTGAAAAGTTACTGTGTCTACACTTTTTTTCTTTCCGTAAAACGAGACTTTCGTTACAATTTCAGTGTTTCTCCTACTGTTGAAAAGCCTAGATGACTCGTCCAATCAGAGTTAGCTTGGATTAGATACGTATCATAGGATGTAACTGTCTATTGTTTGTTTTCTGCATTCAGGATTATTACGCACATTTCCTCTATATTTTTTCTCTCTTGTTTCAAATATAATGAACCGCTGAATTTAAACTTTAATTTTAGAATGGTTCCAGTCATTGACATAACAGTGTAACGTGTTACAAAGATGAGTTTGGTTTTATCAGAGGAGCGGTGTTGTACCCCTGAACAGGAGCAGTAAAAGCTTGTATGGTGGTTCGGCATTGCCGTTTTATTATGAGAAAACCAAACAATCATCTTCCTATAGCATTCTCGTTCTGAACTTAGAAAATAGATTTGGTATATTCACATGTATTTACTGTATTTTTGAATACAAATGTGTGATATAGTTAATAACATTATATATGCGTGGTTGATACCACCAAAAAAAAAGAAGGCTTTGACTTGTCAATACAGATTACAAATGACTATGAATGCAGATCAGTATGCATCTTAGTTATGTTGTTAAATTATGCAATGTTATTTGAATGAACAGCAAAATACATTGCGGCAGTAATAACTAGGCATCTAAGGGTTAAAACCAGATATGAGGCGATGTTGGAAGAGAGGGAGGGAGTAAAATGAAAGAGCGAAGGGGGGGAGTGGGGGTTAAGTGGTCTTATCAGCGTCTACCCATGATGCCGGAGTGATAGGCGGTCTCTGATGAGCCAGCTGGGATGTGTCTCCGATATCAAAAGGGCAATGAGCAGGGTGATTGACGGGTTGGGGCGGCGAATGGGAGCGTGCGAGTGTGTGTTAAGTGAAGTGTCACTCCAGGAGGGAATAATGAGCCTGAAATGACACGTTAGCGGGACGTCTCTGATCACACGAAGGAGGAGAATCCAGACGCAAGCCGGACGCCAAAACGGAAGCTCATAAATTATTCGCCAGCCAGACATATTTCCCCTCCCTTCCCTCTCCCTTCATCTCTCTTTCCTCTCTTCTGTGTTCCTTTTCCTCCTCCCTTTCATCCCTCTCTCCTGTAAACAATGAGAGGCCTTGCTAGCACTGCTAACTTCAGTGTGAAAGTAGCGCTCGCTGCGCTATGCGTGTCCCAAACGAGCGTTTTAGCCAAAACAGAGTGCTTATTCAATTTGGACTGCTGCAGTGGAGTATGGACGCTCGCCTGCAGTCAGTGCAGTGTAATTAATTGCCCGAACTATAAATCTGCAGCCTAACAAAAAGCTGTTTATCTGCGTACGCTTAAAACCCCGGCTTCTCTTAAACAGAGGCTGTGTGTTATTAAGGAAGTTGAACTCAAAGCAGAATATATGCACAGGAGAAAAGTGAGCATGTGGACTGGAATGTAAAGCCTGTGAATTTCTACGAGAAAATAAGCGCACATTCTCTACAGAGAACACACAGATTTGTTTATTTGCTGAAATTAACATGGTGGAATAAAACAAAAAATCTAACCTGCGATACATTTTATATTTTGTGTTCTTTATGTATTCAGCTGAATAGAATGAATAGAAACTGGCAAAAATGTAACTAAAATGAGCAGAAAATGAAAAGTTTGCTACCTGTAGAGAATGCTGTATCTTAATTTGAATTTATGCTATTGCGTAGAGCAAAATATTGTGTAGTAAAATAAGCACCTCTTTATTTTTCACCTCATATTTCAGTAACATGATTACTCTTTTCAAACTCTTTATACATATGAATGTAGACATCATTCACCATTTTGAAACTTCATGCAGGACCATTGTTTTCACTGGGTTAGATAAAGGTCAAGACACAAAGGACCAGTAGATTTGTTGTTGTGGTTGTTGTTACAACAATCTTGATAGCTTTGCCTTGTCCCCACTCACACACACACACTGGTTTAGTAAAGCGCTGCCGGACAGGCCGACTTGTTGGAAATTGCTTCAAAGGAAATAATTTCTTTTTGTTACTAGATCATTGTTTAGGACACCTTCCAACTCAGGTTGTGTGGACTTGGGGCAGAAGTGGTAGAAGCTGGTAGAAGTGTGTGTGTTTATGTGCATGTTCAGCCTGAAAGTTGTTGACTTTAGAGGAAAACCATAAAAAACTCTCCCTTTTTTAAATAAACAAATAAATAAATAAAGCTCCAACGGGACCATGCCAAGCCCCCGAGTGCCCTTTCAGCAGTAGCCACAAATAACCATGCCAGGAACCAAGGTCTCCCTATCACTCTACTGGACCACACACACATACACCTCGGACAAGGTCACGCAGGATTGGCCATATTTGTTTGTGTTGTTTACCTGCTTCTGTGGTGACAAACAGGTCAGATATCAATTAGCAGAGTGGACAATGATCCACTGGACAGTCTGAGAGAGAGAGAGAGAGAGAGAGAGAGAAGGAGAAGCAATGGGTAGGGAAAGAGAAAGACAGAAAGATGTAGCTTCTGGAGGCAGTATGATGGGGCTGAGGAGAGAAAAATGTGTGTAAGAAACATAACTACAATGATGGAGAGCTGGATAGCAGGAGACAGACGTGGAGAAAAATAGAGAGAAAGAGATAGCTTGGGGGAAATGGATAGCTAGGAAGTGAAAGCGAGAGAAACAAATAAGGAGAAAGAAAGAAGAGTGTGAGAATGGATAGCTAGGGAGAAAGGAAGAGAGAGAAAAATAGAGATTTATCCAGTAGACTATCTAGACTGAAAAAAATGATAGTAAGGCTTGTGAGTGATGCAACTGCATAGCCATCGGTGGCTGGGAGTCCAAGAGCGAAGCTGGTCTCACTCTCTCTCTCTCTCTCTTTCTCTTTCTCTCTCTCCCCCCTTACCTCTCTCCCTGGGTGGGTGGGTAGGATGCCCCTCCTATTCACAATGCTAGCCTGTGAATTGGCTGGCTTGATGTCTCTTGGCATAAACACATGCTAGCCTTCGCTGAGTGAGACGGTGGTGGTGGCCTAGTAGGTAGGATACTTGCCTCTGGACCAAGAGGTCATGGGTTCGAATCCTACCTTCAGCATCACCACTGGGTTCCTAAGCAAGACCCTTAACCCCAAGTTGCTCCAGGGAGATTGCCCCCTGTAGTTAGGGAATGGAAGTCGCTTTGGATAAAAGTGGCGTAAACGTAAACCTAGTTAGTGTGTGGAACTAAACATGGCTAAATCGGTCTGTGAAATCTAGTTCATTAAATTGTAAGAATAATATTAATAACATATTTGTCTTATTTTTGGACATGTTGTATTCCTTTTAACTAATTTGATCTATTAAACGTGTTTTATTGTACTCTTGCAACATTAGCCACTTACACAATAAGACAATTCTCCACATAAAATTTCTTAAAGTCAATAAACACATCTAGAAATAAAATATACTTGCAAGAATCTTAGAAATACTTCATGTATTGACTAGATTTAACATGTTTTCACTTGCCAAGATGACGTTTTTTTTTTTGCAGTGAATACAATAGTCCACATGCCAAATTGAGCTCCAGAACCAAAGTGCAGAACATTCCACTGATTTTGGAGCAGTCGTTGCGGTTTATCCCACCTCAAAGCTTCTTATAGCAGTCTCGGAAAAGCAAACCCACCATGATGTTTCTCAGTGGGTGCCATTTGTTTATGGCCTTGTCGGCTTTGTAAAGCCTTTGCGTCCACACTGTGGGCATTTGCTGCACTAAACCTGTTTGTTTCCCGCGCTGTTTGTAGGCTAGAAATCATAAATAGTCTTCCTTTTGCCCACAGTGAATGACTGTTACAGTAGCAGAATGGCAGTAAAGCGGTCATATATACGCCAGGGTGTGTGGGATTCAGTCATAGAGACGGACCCACCTACACGTATGTGAAAGTGCTTACACTCACCATACCCAGAGTAATGACTCTCTTTACCAACCGCCTGCAACCTCCAAACGGATGAAAACACACACACAGACACACACACACACACACACACACACACACACACACACACACACACAGCAGCTCTACTCATTTATTATAGAAATGGCCTTTACAAATCTGAGCTACTTTTGTTTCATATTGAACTATCTTGAGGCAACAGTATCATTAGAAGTCCATAAGCCTCTGGACAGGCCATGCATCATAGGTTACGTAACTTCAGAGAGCAGCGTAATTCTGCTGTGAGAATTTCTGTACGGGATAAAAAATAACACACACCATCATTATTTAGCAGTCACGCTGCTCAGATGTGTAGGAGAGCTAATCTAGTCTGTGAGGGAGACACAGACAAAGCACCAAAAAGAGCGCATTCGGCTCAGAGAGAGAGAGAGAGAGAGGAAAACAGAATGAAGTCATGGGTAAATAGGACAAACTAGAGCAATTCTTGTTGCTCTTTTCATCATTTTCATTCTTTCAATTTTCTTCCATTTTCTCTTCCACTGTCCCGTTCTCTTGTTCACTCTCTCTGTTTCTTTCTCTCTCACACACTATTTCTCTTTTGCTCTCTCGGTTACCTTTCTCTCTCATGATTTCTCTTGGTTTCTCTCTCCTCTCTCTTTCTTTTTCTTATTTCCTCTGTCTCTATTTATCTCTTCATGTCGTTCTCTCCTGTTTTTCACTTTCTCATTCTCTCTCTCTCTCTCTCTCTCTCTCTCTCTCTCTCTCTCTCTCTCTCTCTCTCTGTCTGTATGTGTAATGGCTTGACTGGAGTATGGGGCTGCTTTTGAGTTTATTAGCTCTGACCTAAATGAGAAGAGACAATCAGTGATGGAAGAGACAGGAGCAGATTGAGAGGCACCGTGACCCAGATAGCGGACGGTATGGAGAAGAAAGCTCTCACACACAAACACACTCTCTCAGCAGGAAAGAATACTCCACAACTGGAAGTCAAAGCAGTGAATATGGTTATGGGAGTGCTTAGCATTTATTATTTACATTGCTATGTTTGCTTTCGTTTACATTCATTTATGTTACGTCCATTCAACTGCTAACACAATGTAGGTCACAAAGCGAGGATTCCAGGCAGCCTTGATATGTGAAGCTTGCTGGGTGGTGCAATGCTCATCAAAAACCCACAACTAAATCTTGTACGTCTAATGTTATAACTTTACAAAAGAGTTGGAAAACCTTAACTTTCATTGTGAGTTAATGGAACAGTAAGTCATTTTGGACCGTTTTTTGGTACATTCATCATAAAATTTCATGATGAGTGGACCGATAGAAACAGTCCAAAATAACTTACGGTTCCAGTATAAATGGCAGCTAGCATGCAAAGGGAAGGTTTTGATATCACAGTGAATATCTGCAGTTTTTCTGACAAGGTTTGTAATGTGCTGAAGTGCACAGCTCTGATAAATTGTACAGGCTTTCATACTTGTCTTAAATATGCATAATGTACTCACTCCGCATGGGCCAATCGAGAAGGTGAATAGGGACGGTGTGCAGATGGTGAGGGGAAAGAGCAGCGCCTGTCATGTTCATTCAGTAATGGTGTGTGTATGTGTGTGTGTGTGTGTGTGTTTGTGTGCTTAATGCATAAGAGAAATGGGTGTCATGTCCTGCCATTTATGCAAAAAAGAGAGCGAATGTATGTGTGCATGGAATACTGTCTTCAGATGCCTAAACATTCCCTTAATTGCATTAAATTGCATCATCTCTGTGTTTCTTATGACAGTCTGGAAGGGACTCCCAGTTGAGATTAGCTAGATGCACTGCTGTTCAAAGGTTGGAAGGCACTGTTTTCAATAATGTATAACCACTTTGTTTATAGATACATTTGTTAAATGATTCTAGAATAATACATACTTAATCAACGTATAATAATATGAAACAGTGTGTTGCCGCATAATACTTGAAATATTAGAAGAAAAGCATAAAAAATATAATTTTGTGCCTAGTTTATAATATTTACATTTTTTAAAGATGCCCGTAACACACACACACACACACAGACAAACACACACACACACACACACACAAAACAAAACTGAATGCATAACTAGAATGCATTTCCATGCTATGGCAAGTGTGTTGACTGCTAGGTTGTTGCTATGGTATTCTATGTAGCTGCTAAGTTGTTGTTAGGTGGTTATTATGATATCACATATGTTTTCTAAAGTATAGCTAGCTGGTTGCTATAGTAACTGTAGTGGTTGCTGGGGTGTTGCTTGGTTTTTGCCATGGTGTTTCAGGTGGTTGCTAGTGAATTGCTATCTAATTGCTGTGGTAGCTGTAGTGGTTGCTGGGGTGCTTCAGGTGGTTGCTAGTGAGTTGCTAGCTGGTTGCTATGGTAACTATAGTGGTTGCTGGGATGTTGCTGTGGTGTTTCAGGTGGTTGCTAGTGAGTTGCTAGCTGGTTGCCATGGTAACTGTAGTGGTTGCTAGGGTGTTGATGTGGTGTTCCACATGGTTGCCAGGGTGGTGCAAGGTGGTTACTGTGGTTTCACAGGTAAGAGTAAATATAAAAACACTGGTCAAAAAGACATGGGTGCCAATACAGTCTCCATTGAATGAAAAGGGACAGATCTAACCCCTGAGTCACTCTCCCACTTTCTCTCCATTCACAATCGGTAAAACTTAACTAAATAAATCTGGACTTTTCAAGTCAACTGTTTGGTGCTATTTCTCCATAATCATTCCCTAGGTGACTTGCCCACAAAATTCCGAACTTTAACTGATTGATACTCGGCCCCAGTGTACCGAATATAGCCACACAAGTGTGAGTCAATAATAAACAACAAAATAATAAAAAACAACAAAAACGACACAGTCACACTAATAACACACTAATAATAGTAACTCACGTAATAATGAAATATCTCCTTTTTGTTATCTAATCATATATAATCTACACATGTAACACACATTCAACAAGCTATAAGCAAGAAATATTATTGGTTAAATCATGCCCTCTGCTATGATAACCGTGGCTTCCATTTTTTGTTTATTTATTTTTTTTAACTTGAAAATTTCGGCTTTTTTTTTTTACATTTGTGTTTTTTGTTACATGTCTTCTCCTTTTCTACTTTACTGGTGATAGAAGTTTTTCAGCAACAGTATGCATGCAATACATGTAAAAATGCATACAGATACATAAACATTTCTTTAATTGCATTAAGTTGCATCATCTCTCATTTTTTTGCCTGCATGGCAGGTACTCTCTAATCATGGTTAGCTAGTATTTAGATACTCCAGCTCAGCCTAGCGTCCTGGCCACAGACACAGACATGGACATGGGCCTCCACAGCCGGACGCACTGCCTAGCGCCTCTGGCTCCGTCTGCCCGTTAGTGCTGGGTGAATTATGGGAATTAAGTGTGTTTGCTGGCAGCAGGCTGCTCACGGTCATCCAATTTACCGGCTGCTTCCTCTCCTCATGCTCCTCCAGCTCCTCCTCCTCCTCCATACTACAGCCGTGCGCCTCTCCTCTGTGTGGACCCTAGGCTCTGGCACAGAGGAAATACATCTTTTTTTCTTGCTATGATTTGATTAAGAAACATCATTGTCCTTGGTTAGACATGCTGCACTAGTAAGGTTTTCTGGACACTCTTAAAAATCAGCAGCACCGTACGGCTGAGTGTCTGGTGAGGGTGATGGTGGTGTTGAGGGGTCACAGTATACATGAAACCTTATATATACTGTGAATTGTTATCTAGGCTTTTTCCATGAAAGAAGGTGCTGTAATTAATGCAGTGGTTGAAAGGCATCATGACAAGCAATGACACCTTGACACTTATGAAATGTTATGTAGAAAGCTGCCAGACATTTCAGCACCACGGAAATTGGAAAGTTGTTCTTAAACCCATTCCAGGGACCCCCTAGATGGTCTGGTTTTCTCTTTCTTGACTCCAAACAAATCAGACTAAGGAATTAGCAGGTAAAGCAGGTATTCATTGTTCTTAATATAATGGTTCATGTTTATTAGTAACTGGATTTAAACAAAATGATTGTCTGGTTTGAGAACCAAAGAGTGAAGGCCTTCTATAACGTTCAAAGAAGTGCCACAAAATGGACAAGTACTGTTTGTTTTTAGAAACAATGAGCCAGGAATTGTTTTAGAACCTTTCATTTCAAGATTGTAGCCAAATTTTAAGCTTTAGTGAGCCTCAAAATAGACATATCTTAATATCAGGAGAGAGTACTTATTCAGTACAGTTTAACAGTAGGGTCTTCCTATTGAGTCATGTAAGGTAGGATGTAATCAGAACCTTGTTGGTGTGTTTGTGGAGGTTCTGCCAGTTCAGATTTGGTCCAGTCAGGGCCTCTACTGTGGCTCAAGCTGACGGTTGCCTGCCTGGCTGCCTCAGGGAAAGTAAAGGATACCACATCCCAGTGAGCTGTGGCCTAGCTAAAGAAAATAGTTTTTTTTTCTCCCTTTTTATCTCCAGTTATTAGCCCCTACTCCCACACACTCAGCCTAAATGCAATCACATCACGTGCTCCCCATTTCTAATGGAGAAACAATGGTATTCTTTAGCCATTTAACAAATGTGACAAGGTTAATTACCGTATCTATTGAATGGTGCGCTCTGCCCGGGTTTTGTTTTGTAAGCATGTCTTTGCAGAGGTCTGCACATTTGTTAATAGTGTAATTACTGCTGAAATAGATGATTAAATTAAATTTGCCTCTTCCGTTTGATATATGCGGGGATAGAGCTCCTTAATAATTCCAGGATAGAAGGAAGCACATTCTTATCTGATTTTCTTTGCCAACACATTTGCGCGTCCAAGTCTGTAGCACCCTTGCCTAAATGAATTAGCTCAACTATGTAACGGAAATGGAATCAGTGCCACGACTATTTTCATGATTTCATGGAATGCACTTTATTGGAAGTCACAAATAGATGTGGATGTTCTTTGTATCTCAAATTCAGGTCGTAGGAAGACACTTGTAGGGTTTTAAGAGAGAGTCACAACTAAAAGGCATCATCAAGACACAAACAATGACTCGCTATCTCCTCTCTGACATCAGATAACATCCAGCATTCTTAGGGCAGCTCTTAAAAACACATCAGGACAGAAAACAGAAAGAGAAATTTCTGTTTTCTGTCTGCAGGCTTGGAGGAGGCATTAGTCACCGGTCTCTCCGACACTGTAAAGCCAGATGCTAGTGCTTCTGCTCATTCGCTCGCTCCCTTCCCTCCACTGCTGAATGTGTGGCGTGTCCCAGAGGAGACCTTAGCCTAGATTTTTGAAATATCTCTCTCTCGCCTCAGGAGGGAACAGCACAGTATGGCTGAGTGTCTGGTGGGGGTGGTGAGTGTGTGTGTGTGTGTGTGTGTGTGTGTGTGTGTGTTGGATTGGAATGTAATGCAGAGGTGTGTAAATATGAGATTATTGATATGAGAAGTGATGAATGTGTGTCGGAGCTCAGTTTGGCTGCAGGGCTTCAGTTCAACATTAAATGAAGAAACGGAGCTTCAGATGAGTAGATTAGTGTCAGACGTCAGACTCTTCCATTACAGTGACCACATCATATTCATTTATATATAAAGGGCTGTAAAGCGATTAATTACAATTAAATAGTTAATCATAAATCTGGAAAAAATTATTCGCAATTCTATGTCAACCCAATATATAATATATAATAAACACACTAAGTCATCAATTTTACAAGGAAGGCTTTGTTTATTTGCTTTTTCCAACTCTGTCACACTTTTAAAAGCTGTGAGATAATAGATAATAGATAATAGATACACACTCTGCTCCATTTTCTCTGATCCTGGGTTTTCTTCTCTAACAAATTAGAGAACCAGGGCTGGCAGAGCCAGGTCTCGTGGAGCCCTATCTGACTGTTACATGGGGCGTAGCAGCGGGTTCTCCGGAGGAGAGCCACGCCCGTCACGTTTGATTGGTCTTGGGGACCTGAGAGTCCCTGTAAAATTTCGAGTATTCAAATTTATCGCGCCTTTAAATGTTCTCCGGCTCTAACGGTTTCCGGACCCCCGGGGGCTAGAAAAGCAAACAAGGACGTTTTAGCGGTTTCCAGGAGGCCTGTCTAACTGTTAAGTTTGATGCTGATCAGTGCTTGTGCCGCGGAGTTATGCCACTCGGCGGAAGTTATGTGGGTCGAAAGTAGTGGGACAGCTTGGCGAGGTTTAACGTGCCAGTTTCTCCGGTTCTGGCTTGTGCTCGGGCGTCTTCTTAGTAGCGTAATACTGATAGTGCAGAGGGGTGTTTAAATTATCTAATTAATCGCGCGATCAATTTATTTTAACACGTTATAGAAAATAAATGAATAACCTCCGAAAACCTTTCACCTCGCCTTGGTGTCCCATTACTTTTGTCCAAGGTGAATGGTTTCAGCTAAAAACGGTTTTCGAGGAGTCATTGTAAAGGGGGCACAGAGTCCTATTTAACTGTGAAGTTTCACATTTAGAGTGTGAAATATATTTTTCACATTTAACATTTACATTTAAGATAATTTAAGATAAATTCTCCATGTTGGTGAGGGAATATCACAGCACAGTCCAGCCCCCTGCTGTCACGTTCCGCCGTGGTGCGTTCAAGCACAAGGCACTGAGGCAGACCTTTTTCATCTTTGTTCATCTTTTATTCCAAAACAGGCTGGGTTTACAACTAAACAAAAGGTAAGGCACGAGGGCCAATACTATTTCTCTTCAAAAACAAAACAAACAGAAACAACACACACACGACAGGAACCTAAAGTGAAGCTGAAAAACCAACAAAGGAAACGTGAAACATACAGGGCTTTTAAAACGGAACATAACTCAAAACAGGTGAAACACAAAGTCCTTAAACAAACAGCCAATCTGGCCTGATTTAGCTGCCACGCCCCCAGTCAACGTAAAAGTCCCTATACTAAGAGTAGCTGCTGGCCGCAGACTGGGGGCGTGACAACATATTTCTGAAAATATAATTAAAAATATAGTGAGCAGCCTTCCTTCAGATTTACCTGGACACCTTTTACTGCAGTAACACTCTTTACTATTATGGGAGGGCTTTACACTAGATATTACAACATTGCTGTGAGGATATAATAGCATTTAGCCTCAAAAGCGTAAATAGATCAGGCACTGATGTTGGATCATTAGTTTGGGATCCAGCTCATCAAAGGTATTAGATGGAACACAGTCACTCCGTTCCACTGCTCTACCGTGGGGCTGCATGCCCTGCTTGTTGACATTAGGCATTTTTCTTTATGCTAAATAGGTTTATTGCTTTGAAGGTAATCTAAACAAGACAGTATTGTTCTCATGGCAGCAAATGTATTGTGTGGCTTTTGCAGAGTAAGTTTGATGAACTGGACCCAGAGTCGCTGAGTTCTCAGGTGAATAAGTATGGAAAGTACGTGAACCAGCTGGAGAAAGGGCTTCCACCCAACAGCGTTGTACCTCACCTCAAGGCTGGAGTGGACACCATGAGGGAAAAGGTGTGTGGAACGTTTCTGTTCTTTCACTGAATTGGCCCAAACCACAATATAAAAATAAAAAGTGAAAAAAATAGGAAAATCAATGCAGTTCTGTGGAATTCAATGTACCGCTGCCATGGTAACTCATTAACTCATTTAGGGTACTCATTTCTCTCGGCTCTGAACTTCCTGTAAACGCAAAGAGCCACAAATTCATAGTATATATGTTGTTTACTTATTTAAGCTTAACCTCAGTCAAAACAAAGGCCATGCTGGGCTCATTTTCAGTATGAAAATAATTCCACACTGCAGCAAGTTGTGAATAGTGTCGGTTTCCATTAATACTATGTGGTGTTAATTAAGCAAAGCTAAACAAAGCCTTAACACAAAGTTGAATTTTGGATTAGGTATAAAAAAGCCAGTAACAGCCGATTACATTGTGCCTGGACATGGCTCCTAAACTGATCTCTCAATACCTCTGCGCTCGTCATGACTGTTTTGCCTTTAATTAAAAAATTATACATATCCGTGCTTATGTTATTTGTGTTTGTATTTGTGTGTGTGTGTGTCCAGCTGCCTGTTATCAGTGACCTGCGTAACCCGTGTATGAAGGCGCGACACTGGGAGATGCTGGAGAGCATCGTGGGCTCCAGCCTGCTGGAGGAACCTCTCACTCTTTATGCCCTTCAGGAGCTCAACATTTTCACCTACAGCCAGGAAATCCAGGAGGTGAGAGAGGGAGAGAGAGATTAAAATGGGTGGCCGGATGAATAAATAGATGGATGGATAAATGGGCAGATGCATTGATGGATGTTTGGATGGCTGGACGAATCTCTCCAATTTGAATCTTTGCGAAATTTCACCTCGGCCCAATTCTTAGAATTGATCCAAACAGCAAAATGAATAGTTTTGATACTTTCATGAACTTCTGTCTTGTGTGAAAACACTTTTCTCCGTAGGCAAACGTCTATTCATTTAATCTCTAGTTCATTCCTCCCATCCCAAACTGTCACATTTGTACATTGTGCTTTTATGCAGTTCAATAAAATGGATTGAATTCTTTAGAGCTACAGTCTGTGTCATAGAATTTTGTCTGGTCACATTTAGGTTCCAACATAATTGGGTTAGACTAATGTCTGTTTCAGACAATCAGGCTATTTTCATGTTTAGATAAAAAATTCAGACCTAGCTGAAACTCTGATACTGAAAATAATCTGAGGTAGATGAAAGCCACTTTGGATGTTATTGTGCTGAAGGGGCTCTGCTCTCTCTGTCTGGTCTCTTCTCCAGGTTTCAGGCCAGGCCTCAGGAGAGGCAGCTTTAGAGGCAGTTTTGAAAAAGGTCAGTTCTCATGAATGAGCTCATATTCTTATCTTTTTGTGTCTGCTACACATTTTAACAGTATTGTGTATGTTTTGATGCTTAAACTGCTGCTAGGTGGAGGACTCATGGAAGACGACTGACTTTGTGGTGCTTTCACATCGTGACTCCAAAGACGTGTTCATTCTTGGAGGAACGGATGATATTCAGGTGAGAAATACTTCTAACTCCACCTGGTCCATTGAAAGCAATATAAACTGTAAATATATATATACATACACACACACAAGATACACATAGGTGTTCCTGTGGAAGCAAATGAAGTATCAGTGTTGCAACTAAACACTGCAGCTCTGAAACCTGTTAAATGTGGTTCTTGGTCCATTCCTCCTGCTCACCGGTCACCGGTCACCTGTTCTGTGTTTAAGTTAAATGATTGTGTTATGTGTTTGGTTTCTGTCCTTGTCTATTAAGTACTTAAGTTCTAAGGGTTTTGTTTTCAGTTGCTGGTTAACCCTCACGCTACCTGTTCCTCGTGTCCTTGGTTTATATATGCTTTGTGTTTAAAGGCCCCTGTGCCTCTTTTGTTTTTTTAGATGTAGAGTCTGTGTCTCTTTATAATAAAAAACATCCGATGGAACCTGCGCCTTGCGCCTCCCCTCACCTTTCTGTCAACTTTCTGTCGTTTACTCTTATTATACTGAGCCAATTGTCATGGTTTAATATTTGCAATGGTACAGTAATATCAATTTTCATCAAACTGGCAACCCGCACCTGTGAAGGATGTCCGGCAACCACCCACTCCACCCGCGGTTTGCTCTGGTAGTCGGCGATGGCAGCCTTACTGAGCCGCCTGAGAGAGGAGAACATGGCCTCCTCCACCTTTCCCAGCCAATCCTCCACATTCCCACGAGCCTTCAGCCCCTTCCCCAACATCACCTACACACACACACACACACACACACACCCAGACACCACATAATCACAGAGAAGAACAAAGTAAAAAATAAAGAACAAAATTCATTCAAAAATATTATTTACTTCTAATTAATTAAAAAGCTATGTGTAATATTAAATACTGTAAGATTAAATAGCAATAAAGTGTAGATTAAAACACAATAAAATTATTAAGATTTTTTTCTTTTTATACTTCTTGTTTTTTTTAGAAATACAAGCATTCTCGTTGATTTACTAAAAGGTCAGAAAATTATTCACAAAAGAAATCATTTTATCAAGATTCTTAAGCCATAACACATTTCTACTGCCTACTGTCTATTGGAATATTAACAATAGGGCTTCCTAATAGGGCCCAATCTATAGCAATATATGTTAAGGCTGATATCATTCAATATACATTTATTTTTATTTTGGTTTTATATTTAAAACCTGAACTTGTTTGTTTGCTCCTAAAGGCTAGATTTTGGTACATTCTTCTTATTTTAATCACAACAGTCTTTTGGGGGAGGTGTTTCACCAGTGTACAGTGGTTAAAAGTCTCAGTAGGGGTTCAGTATATATTTATACGTCAAACCCTACTGAATACACATAAAGCCATGAATAACTAAACAATAAACCATTAGTACTCAGGCCTCTTTTAACACCACTAAATTATTTGCATCAGTTTCTTCTCTCAATTTAACGTCCTAAAATCATGGGAAAGTGAAAGTGAGCAGCAGACCTTTTCTCCTTCAGGTGAGATCATGGCCAGGATGTCGTTGCTGTAGTGTTTCTCCCCCTCAGCCTCAGCGGCCGTAGCAGGGGACAGCAGGGCGAACTCCAGACGGGAAATCGCATCAAAACACTTCCTCAGGTGAGGCTGCACAGCCTGAGGGTTCCTCGTCTGTGCCAGGATCTCCAGCAGCTCATCATTGGACAAGAAGTAAAACCTGACGGGTCATGCACGAAATGAAAAATGACATCTTTACCAATCTGTGGGATGGTTAATTAAGAGTGCATGTTGTGTGTGTGTGTGTGTGTGTGTGTGGTTGTGTACTCACCTGGGGAAGATGACTCTCTTAGACTCCAGGTAGGCCTCCAGGCACTTCTGAATCTGGTCCAGGAGAGCGTTATTGTTCTGAAAGATCTCCAGAAGCCCTAGGATGTTTAATAACAAAAAAACACAATACAATACAAATCACACTTCAAAAGTTTATTTTATTAAAAAACTGAAACATAAACTAAATAAACCATAAACTAAATAAACCAGATGCTGAATGTTTTATTCAATATTTTTAAGTTCATAAAAAATATTTTCAACCCATTTAATTCTTAGTAATTTCATTCGTGTTTATTGTGGACAGTATTTGAGAGCTGCACTAAAACAACTCATCCTTCTTCAAATGACACCTGCACCATTATCATCAGACTATTGGAATAATATTTTAATAATAGTATTGAAGTAATTGGAATAATTTCTAACTTTTTAAATCCTGCTTAAAAAAATGGCCTACAGCATCAGTCTGCAAAGCACAGCCTATGATGCAAAGTGTCTAAATAACTAGAATATAAACAGCAAAGAGTCAGGTGCTAAAAATATTTGATTAAGTTTTCACTTTTATAATCAAAGGAAATGTTACATACTAACAGTGTTCTAATACTAACACACTCTGCGACAGTCTTGTTGGCTGTTTATGGGGTATGTAGACTAATCAGGATGTGTGTTTATATTGAGTACTGTAAGAACTGCAAGCATTTATATTCTCTGGGTGTATGTGAAATATTCATCACTATCTCAGACCTGGCTGTGTGGCGGCACGAAGGGCGTTGGGTAGTCGGTTAACCTTCCTCATGATCTCCTTCCAGGATTTATCCACCTGCAAGAACATCTTAGCCTCTGCAGGAAGCTGCCTCTGGATATCAGGAGCACTGAAAATACTCTCCAAATACAACCAGTTCCTCTGACATGTAAGCCACTCATCCTACAGAAATAGAGAGAGACAGAGAGAGACAGAGAGAGAGAGAGACAGAGATGCAGAGAGACAGAGAGAGGGAGAGAGAGACAGAGAGAGAGAGAGAGAGAGAGACAGAGAGAGGGAGAGAGAGAGGGAGAGAGAGAGA
>JBBPCY010046311.1:0-13229 GCA_037974405.1 Brachyalestes nurse
TGTGTATGTGTCTGTGTATGTGTGTGTCTGTGTATGTGTGTGTGTATGTGTGTGTCTGTGAGTGTGTATGTGTGTGTGTATGTGTGTGTCTGTGTGTGTGTGTGTGTCTGTGAGTGTGTATGTGTCTGTGTATGTGTGTGTCTGTGTATGTGTGTGTGTATGTGTGTGTCTGTGAGTGTGTATGTGTGTGTCTCTGAAGGTTAAGAGTTGTGAGATAACGGAGCTAAAATCTTCTGTTGCTGTTTTGAGTTTTTTTTCAGCTCACACAGATTAGATGTGACAGGCCGTCAGTAATCAGCCGTTTATGAGCGATTAGGTGGAGGAGTTAATTACAGGCTTATAGAATCTCTGACTGCGTAAAATAAACAGTGCAGATATTTTATTACCTGACAGCATGAATCCAGATCACAGGCTCTCCGTCTGACTGATGACTCAGAGCAGGGCGTTGCTTTGCCCCATACAGAAAAGAGAAGGTCCTGGGTTCGATTCCCAGTCGGGATGTTCAGAGTTCTGTGTGTGAGTGTTCTCCCCGTGTCTGTGCGAGGTTCCACCAGGAGCTCCGGGTTCCTCTCACAGTCCAGAGACCCGCACTTCAGGTGGACTGGAGATGATAAATTGCCCTTAGAGGTGTGTGTGTGTGTGTGTGTATATGAGTAAATATATACAGTATATATTAGTGGTGTCACACGATTACAAAAATTAATCAAATTATTTACAAGCTCTGTGATGAAATAATCTAGATTAATCGCACACATTTTTACAGTAAAAGTATTTAAAAATGTAAATGAGTTTTGGTATATGAGTGAATGAATAATCAACATTACAGACTTTCAGCATCTCTTTTATTTAGTAACTGTTTCTGCCCTTCTCTGCATGTGCAGTTCCACAGTCTTGGGATTCACGGCTACCTAGAGTCAGGGAAGCTGGTTTATCTGTGCTATCTTGCGTTCGGGTCGCTGGTTTACTGTGATTAAAATCTTAAAAGCTCTTTTCATTGTTACTTTCAGCTTGTACATGTACTTGTTTGCTCCTACTTCAGTGCACAGTTCAAGGGCCTATGAGTGTATGTCACTACTCTGGGGTCTGTGTCTTTGCAGTCTTTGCATAAGCAATGTCCTCTAGCATTAATAAAGTTTTCTGATTCTAAAATGACCTTTTTACTGCAGTTTACAGAATACTATCAGAAGCAAGAAAACATCAGCACTCTCCAGACTTCACCACAAGCTGGAAGCATCTATCTATCTAGGCTATTCTCATTTAAATAAAAATAATTTTTTCTCTAATTATGCATATTATTTCTCTATTTCTCATCATCATCAGTGTTAGAAACTGTCAATAAACTGTGTAAACTTAAAGGGAGCATTTTACGACAAGGCAGCATAATGCATCAGAACACCAGAACTATTAAATGAGGGGGTGACGTATGAGTGAAGCACACCCCACATTAAAATGCTTCTGACACTTGTGCGTGTTTGTACATTATCTTAAACTGCACCTTATTGGTGGACTTAGTTCTATCATTGTTCTTGCTGAAGCATTTTTTCCTTCAGCATATTAGGACATAATTTTGATGACTGTGACCATTACTGCACATGAACAGTGCAGAAACAGTTATGAAATAGAAGAGACGTTGAAAGTCTGTAATGTTGATTATTCATTCACTTTCACAGCAAAAATGTGTATATATATATATATATGTATATTAAGCCATAATAAATATAGACACACATATATAGTAAATGTATAGTAAATATATAGTATATATATATAGTAAATATGTTGACATATATATATATATATATATATATATATATATGTATATGTTGACATATATTATTACATACAAAATATACTGATATGTATACAGAGGAAACATATTGAACCATAGGAAATATGTTTATATATGGCAAGAATATAAAGAATATGACTGGTGCTGTATGTTTGTATAAAGACCTGTCGGTGCTGCCGGACTGTGTTTGGTCCAGACCGCAATCCCTCATGTTTCCGCTGTTTCTGGTTAATGTTTAATCGGCGTGCTGGGTTTATGGATCGTCCTCAAAAGAACCGATGGAGAGTGATCTTACCGCTGACACATAAAAGAGAGAGAGAGAGAGAGAGAGAGAGAGAGAGAGTGGGGTGGTGGGTGAAAAACTTTTTTGCACTTTGCACCTCTCTAACAAGGGCAAAACTTTTGCACAGGTGCAGCGTTCACTTGTCCAGTCCAAATGACCGCATTTCCCAGCATGCTTTATGAGCATAGTTTTACAGCTGCGTTCCTCTCTGAGTGTGACCTGAGGCCGACCACACGATGCAGGAGTGAGAAAGTACAAGGTGGTGTTTATAATAAAGTGGCCAGTGAAGAGAAGCACAAAGGGTTTCCAATAAAGTGAGGACATGGGAGATGTTTCGAAACTTTTGTAATTTTCATTGATAAAACGGTGAGTTGATTATGTGTAAACCTGGTAAAAATACTGAACCTCACTGATCCTGTATGCTGAGGTTTCTGCTGGAACATTTTTGGAGGTTATATGATTTTGAGGAGGCCCAGACCTCCAGGGGAGATGAGTGTTGGCGGAGGGCCCATGATAGGCTTACATTGCATATATATGTATGTGTGTGTGTGTGTGTGTGTGTGTGTGTGTGTGTGTGTGTGTGTGGCTCTAGAGTGAGACCCCTCTGCTGCAAACTCAACTTGATGCCTGCCAGACTACAGCACGCCAACCATCTGCAGCTGGTTTAACACACACACACACACACACACACACCTTGAGTTGGAATGTGTTGAAATATGATAATGCCTCTCCTCTTTTTGTGCGAGTGGTCAGAGTGTTTGTGTTTAAAACGATAGCCGCTCTCTGCCCTGATGGTGGACGTGTTTGGGATTGATGTGTGTTTTGGACTTTGGTCCTGTTTTACTGCTGTTTTTCATTAATAAAAAATAATTTATCACGTCCAATAAGAGCAGTGAGTTTTAAAAACCACTGATATCATATTTATCTTTGCTTACAAACATCTTGTGGATCGTATGAACTTCTAGATCTTCATAGAGCAAACAATAGACTCTATATCGCCCCCTACAATTACTCTAGTGTACTGCAGTCTGTCAGAATGAAGGTGTGGATCATATGAACATTATAGGCCTTCATTGAGCACTATTTAAGTAAACAATAAAAGCTGTCTTAACTTTCCATTGACCCTTGTTAAGAGAGACAACACAGAAAATAAATATTTAGAAGCACAATTAATTGTTTTATGCCCTAACTTGTTGACTTTCAGGCCTTGTGGAACAGAGGAGCTTAGCTGTGCTTGGGGCACTGGGGCTTGGGTTTCTGATGATTTGATCTGAGTGATGATGAGTCAGATGTTTCTTGTAAAAAAAACTACATTTAAACATAAAACATGCTTCTTTTGTGGTGCGCAAACAATGTGAATCTGTCGTGAGTTATGTAAAAGTGGCAGTTGTGACTAACACACATTCCATCCAGATCCCCTGTCTCTCTCTCTCTCTCTCTCTCTCTTCTGTGAAAATAACTGTTAACGTCAGTTGAGGTGGATCTGAGTTGAGACACCCCTGAGATGAGTTGAGATGCAGCTGTTGAGACTGAACTGAACTGAGGCAAAGCTAAACGGAGGCTGAGCTGCATTGAGCTGGAGCTGAACTGAGGCATGGCTTAACTGAGGCAGTCCTGAGCTAACCCAGAGCTGAACTGAGCCAGAGCTTAGTTGAGAGCAGAGACAATGCTGAGCTGAGGCAGGGCTGAACTGAGGCAGAATTGAGCTGAGACAGGGCTGAGCTGAGCTGAGGCAGAGATGAGCTGAGGCAGGGCTGAGCTGAGCTGAGGCAGAGCTGAGCAGAGGTAGAGCTGAGCTGAGGCAGAGCTGAGCAGAGGTAGAGCTGAGCTGAGGCAGGACAGAACTGAGGCAGGGCTGAACTGAGGGCAGGGCTGAGCTGAGGTAGAGCTGAGCTGAGGCAGGACTGAGATGAGGCAGAGCTGAGCTGAGGCTGGACTGAGCAGAGGTAGAGCTGAGCTGAGGCAGGACTAAGAGGATGAGGCAGAGTTGAGCTGAGGCAGGACTGAGCTGAGGCAGGACTGAGATGAGGTAGAGCTGAGCTGAGGTAGAGCTGAGCAGAGGCAGGACTGAGCTGAGGCAGGACTGAGCTGAGGTAGAGCTGAGCAGAGGCAGGACTGAGCTGAGGTAGAGCTGAGCTGAGGTAGAGCTGAGCTGAGGCAGGACTGGGCTGAGGTAGAGCTGAGCAGAGGCAGGACTGAGCTGAGGTAGAGCTGAGCTGAGGTAGAGCTGAGCTGAGGTAGAGCTGAGCTGAGGCAGGACTGAGAAGTTGTGAAGTTGACATATTGCAGCCGCCTCTCAGTCTCTGGCTCCCCTGAGTTCTGCTTCATTTCAGAGCTGAGGACGAATCATTTTGCAAGAGAGAGAGAGGGAGGATCACTGAGATGAGCACGAAGCCAGAGAACACTGCTTTATTTATGCAAATTAAAATGGAGACTATTCAAATTCAGAAAACGGATACAAATGTGATTCCTGATCTGAGACACTTTTCCACAGGACCACCTGGCTGAACGCGTTTACAGCCCTTCACAGCTGCGTTGTTTACCTTGACCTTAAAGGTTAAATACCTCCCCCTGAGACACATGGAGGTAATCGCTAACACTCCTCAACTGTGAGCTAACACTGTCAACTGCCGACTTTAATATGATCAAAACCGTGCATTACATTACAGTACATCATGCTACATTACATTACAGTACAGTACATTCGATCACATTAGATCATATTACATGACATTGTCTTACATTACGTAATATTAAAGTACATTGCATTACACTGCAATACATTACATTACATAAGACAAGATAACCATTTATTAGTCCCTCAGGTGTGATTCTGCATTTACAAATTTGCATTATATTACAGTATATTTTTCTATTCTCTTCTATTCTCCTCTCTCCTCTTCTCTTCTCTTCTTTTTTTCCTTTTCTCTTCTCCCATCTTCTCTCCTCTTCTCTTCTCTTCTCCTCTTCTCTTCTCTTCTCCTGTTCTGCATTTTCCTATGCAATGTTTCAGTTGCAGTGGTTTTGATGAGTGCACTGTTAATGCAGATGTGGAGAAAAGGAGTGAAAGAAGAGGCAGAAGAGGGAAAGAAGAGGTAGAAGAGTAGAAGATGAGGGAGGAGAGTTCAGAACTCCAGGTGAAAGAAAAGGAGAACAAGAGGCAGAAGAAAAGACAGGAATAGAGACAGAAGAAGGGGAGGAGAGGCAGGTAAAATATATTGTACCAGGAGCTGGGTGGCTCAGAACCGTAAACATGCCGATATCTGAAGGAGCCCAGAGCTCAGGGAGAGCGTGTGTTGCAGAAGGTGAGAGTGAAAGTCACTGAAACAGGTTATTACATGCAGTCACACCCCTGATGGACCTCGGGATGAGTTGTTGCGCTCCTCTAGATGAGTTTACGCGTTCCTTGGGATGAGTTCTCGTGCTCCTCATGAGTGAAAACATGCTGGCCTGCCAAACTGCATGCCTGGAGAGACTGTGGGAGCTTCAAATGCTGCCTAATACTTTTTATTACACACTCCTGGCCAATTTATCGGAAACAGTGCGCATAACCACAGAAATTTGTGTAGTGTAACCATGGAAATGGCTGTAGATAACAGAGGTGGAGCTCTGATGTTGAGGATGGTCCTGCACTGGATTTGAGAAGGCGACTCTCAGTCAGACGCTTTCCATGCTCTTCTCCAGAAAAATTAAGGAAATTCTCCAGCAAAGTCACTGCCAGGAACCTAACACTGCTGCAGATGCTTCAGACTGAAACAAATGCTTGTGGTCGGACTTGGATTTGGTTCTCAAAGCCCTGCGCTCAGCCTGAAAGAGATTAGGGTTACTAATTACCATCTCCTCTCTTTTCTTCTCATCTCTTCTCCACTCTTATCTTCTCTTCTTCTTCACTTTTCTTTTCTCTCTTCTCTCTTCTCTCTTCTTCTCTTTTCTTCTCTTCTCCTCTCCTTTCTCCTCTTCTCTTCTCTTCTCTTCTTTCCTTTTCTCTTCTCCCATCTTCTCTGCTCTTCTGTTCTCATCTCGTCTCTCCTCTTCTCTTCTCTTCTCTTCTTTCCATTTCTCTTCTCCCATCTTCTCTCCTCTTCTCTTCTCATCTTTTCTCTCCTGTTCTCCTCTCTTCTCCTCTCTCCTTTTCTCTTCGCTTCTCTTCCTTTCTCTCCTCTTCACCTCTCTTCTCTTCTCTGCAGTATTCCTGTGAAATACTGAAGTAGTTGTGCTTAGTGCAGTGTGTGTTTAATGCAGAGTGTGTTGTATGTGTTGTGTTTCTGTGCTCCAGGCTGAGTCAGAATTCCAGTGTTTTGGCTGAAACTGCAGTCAGGACGAATACTCAGAAAGAGAGAAAGAGAAGAAAGAGAAAGAAAGGTCACAAAGTGAAATAAGAGATAAAGGGAATAAGTGATGGGGGTGGAAGAAAAGGTGGAAGAAGAGGTAGAAGAATTGAAAAAGACATAGAAAAGTGGGTGAAGAAGAGAAGAGAGAAAGAGAGAGACAAAACAAAATACATTAGAAGAAGCAGATGAGTGGAGAAGGGGGTGGAAGAGTGGCAGATGTTGTAGGAAAGGAGAAGAAGAGGCAGAAAAATGGAATGTGAGGCAAAAGATGAGGTTGAAGAGTGGAAGATGAGGCAGATGTGTGGAAGAAGAGGAAGAAGAGAGAAGAAGAGGCAGAAGAGTGGAAGAAGAGGAAGAAGAGTGGATACAGAGGCAGAAGAGTAGAAGAAGAAGCAGAAAAAGTAGAATAAGAGGAATAAGATGAGGGAAGAGAGGTAAAAGAAAGGGTGAAAGAGAGGCAGCAGTAGAGGCAGAAGGGAGGGAGACGAGGCAGGTGAAGAGGCAGCAGAAGGAGGAGAAGCTCTGGGTGAAAGCCGTGTTTGTGTAAAAGGGTGACGCCTGACTCGGATGTTGTATTTGTGGTTAAAAGCAGATGAAGTGCTTCGTGCCTCATTTGAGGCCAATTTGTCTTCATTTACTCAAAAGGCGCTCCTTCAGCTTCACCCTGTTTCACTTCAGCGGTTTGAGGCTGCGTGGGAGACTCACTGTCAACACTGCATGCCTGTGTGTGTGTGTGTGTGAGAGAGAGAGTGAGACGGTGTAATTCAGCTTCTTTTATTGTGTTGCGTCTCCAAACCAAACACAGAAAAGGCCTGAGACTCATTAAGGCCTCGCCTCGGCTGTATCTTCTAAAGCGGCGGGACTGTGGATGTGCAGCCCTCCTCACACACTCCACTGCGTGTGGAAAAGGCTCTGCTATGTGTGGAAATGGCTCTGGTGTGTGTGGATTAAGTTTAACTGGAGTGTGGTAATGCGCTGGGGAGCAGTAATTGGTTTATGATTAATAAAGCAGAGCGTGGCCTATGGGAACAGGAGTGTTATTAAAGGAAACCTTCAGGTCAGCTCCATTAGCCAGAACTGACCTCACTTAAAACATCTACACCCAGGAGAGAGAGAGAGAGAGAGAGAGAGAGGGTCAGCCTGCCTCTCACACACAGACTTGTTCTTAGAAATACCTATGTTCAATAATAATAATATATAAGTATCTATATATAATAATATAGATAATAAACGTATGCACACACACGTATGTATTTACATATGTATTAACAATAATATGCCCCATATGTATTATATAAAAGCATGTGAACGTAATAAAGTATCTTTACGTATACTACTATTACTGCTAATAATATTATTAGTAGTAGTAGTAGTAATTATCTGTATTATTATTATTATTATTATTAATAATAATAATCATCATCATCATCATTATCATCATCATAATATGCCTTACATGCATTATATATCTATGGACGTATGTATATGTAATAATGGTAATATGCGTTGTAAGTATATATATATATATATGTGTGTGTGTGTGTAAGTATATATACGTAATAATAATAATAATGATATGCTCTATGTAATTATGTAATAATAATATCCCCCATACCATATAAATGCAAGTAGGTATATGTAATAATATGCTTCATTATGGTATTAGAGCACTCTTATCAGTACTCTAAAATAAACAAATTAAAAGTC
This sequence comes from Brachyalestes nurse, assembly GCA_037974405.1. NCBI lineage: Eukaryota > Metazoa > Chordata > Actinopteri > Characiformes > Alestidae > Brachyalestes > Brachyalestes nurse. The sequence continues at coordinate 8,111 of JBBPCY010046311.1, forward strand.
AAAGTAAACTAAATGTGGTTGCTTGCCAGATGGCTGTATCGACCCCTAGTGTGAGCTCTGTTTAGGACGTGTGAAAGGTTCTGGGTAAATAAATACGGTGGTGGTTTCTGATCTCAGGGAAATCATGTTGGGCTGCAGCTCCCTGAGTCCCGCCCCTCCCTGAGCCCCGCCTCTTCCTGGCCCGTTTATTTATCCACCCCAGTGAGTTCTGTTTCCTTGGGATGGGCCAGCAGAGATACTGTATCTGGTTTCCATAGTGATGGGTGGGAAACACAGTAGGCTCGGGGCTTCAATAACAAATGGTGGGGGAACGGAAGGAAAATAACGCGGCTGGTGTTTAGCTTAGCGACCGCCGTGCCGGAGAGCAGGCAGCAGGTCGGAAATTACGCTTGGCTTTATTACGGTTTTATTAGGCCTTTATTATTGGGGCCCTTTTGGCTACGAACCATTCACTCAGGACAAATAAACCAGCAGGTCTGCTGTGATTAGCCTAGCGCAGGTCTGTGTCACATGGTGAGAAAGTCTGATCTGTAAACTGTGCTGTAATGAAATTTAAGACTTTTAATAACTCTAGAATAAAAAGCCACTCTCAATGGATTGCATTAAATTTGGTCAATTTGGTCATAATGGAGTGTTTTATTTGTGAAGTGAGGCCACTTATCCTGCACAGAAACATGAAAGGCCTCTCCGGCGGTGAGTGTTTGGCGGTGTGTCTTCGGCGCTGTTTCCTCTTTGAAGTGTCATTATCTCGCCTCATACGGCCTCATCAACGGCCGGGGGCTGATAGGACCTATCTGCAGAGATGAACTTTGACCCCAGCTTTGTCTGGCCTGGAGAAACAGTAGTAAGGGAGAACATACAAAACAGAGCTTCAGCGACCTGGACATCTAATCCAACATTAAAATGTTATAAAATAAGGTTTTTTTTAACACATTTATTACTTTCCATCAGAGTGTAAAGGGACCATTCTGTCATACGTGAACACACCACAGCACCTCTGCATTTAAACACATTCACCAAGTGAAGCAGCGGGCAGCCAGGAACACAGCGCCCGGGGAGCAGTGTGTGGGGACGGTATTTAGCTCAAGAGAGCCTCAGAGGTGCCACTAGCAGTCTTGGGAATTAAACCCACGACGTCCTGATTGCAGGCCGATCGCCCTAACCGCTAGCTGCCCAGTACATTATTATGTACTAACAAATTAGTAGACAGTGATTATTTCATAGTAGATCCTGAATAATTCATAGTAGACACTTTATAATGTATAGTTGACGCTGGAAAATTCATAGTAGATTCAGAATAATTCATAGTAGATACTGAATAATTCATAGTTGATCCTGAATAATTCATAGTAGATACTGACTAATTCATAGTTGATCCTGAATATTTGATAGTAGATTAATAATACGTAGCTACTGAAGAATTCATTGTAGATACTGAAAAATGTATTAGTAAAAACTAAGGGTGTAATGGTACTGAAAGGTTACGGTTCGGTTCACACTATAATTCTGACATCACGCTTTGGTACGATTCACGATACAGCAAAGTTAAGTAACAAAAAGTTCTAAAGAATGATTCTTGGTTTGTTTTCGTTTATTTTAAATAAACAGCAGTGTATTAACCAGTAAACACACACTCTTGCTTATATTTTCATGTATGTGTAAGGCAGCAGAAGTGTTACGCCAGTAGGTGGCACTATTGTACCGCACTATGACCCAGGTTTATGATTTACTGGTGCTTTTTGGTCCCTCTGTGATTCCGTATTACTTAAATCACGTCTTCTCCGTCGTACCGTTTATTCTCCGTCTGACATCATGTACCGAACCCTGACCCATGTACCGTGACGGTTCGGTGCAAATACATGTACCGTTTCAGCCCTAGTAAATACTGAATAATGGATAACAGATAACGAATAATTCATGGTAGATACTGAAAAATTCATAGTAGTTGCAAGTATGTGAAGACCAAACCTGTCTTGACTGAGAGCAGATTAATTTGAGGTGAAGGTGTGTTCGTGTATGTGCTGGGGGAAGGTTGCATTAATGCAAATTTTTTTACAGAACTTTTGCTTTTAAAGGACTACACCACCTCCAGAATGACCTCTTTATTAAGACAGACGTGATGGATTCTGCTTGTCCTGTGTAAACACGGCCCTCTGTATTTCTGCACAGCATTTAACCTTCTCTTCAAGGCCGTCCTCCCTTCGGGGGGGCCTGAGGGACATTAAACTCTCATTATCTCCTGTCAGGGCGTAATTACCTTCTAACGACATTAAACTGAGTCTCAGGTCGGTGGCCTGTGCTGTGGTCACTCAGAGAGCTGAGCTGTTTCACAATCTGTGACTGGGCTCACAAACGCCGCTTGTGGTCCAGAAGGCTCAGTCTAGGTCTAATAATGACTCTCTGCAGGTGATTTTGTTGCAGTGAGAGTCTCCTCAGCCCCCCAGGCTAATATGTTAGCCAAGACGTGTTCAGTGTCTGAAGTTTGCCTCTTTAGATTTAGCACTGGAGCTAACGTAGCTAACAAGTAAGCTTATACCCCACCAATTAGCCTGGTGCCCTAAATCATGTGGAGGAATCTGTAATAGACTTGCTCATGTGGTTCCTGATGCTGTACAACTATATGGATGAAAGCACAGCTGTGATCCTAAAGCTGGGATGTCTTTCACTGTTCAACATATACATATATACAACATATACGTCAAAACCACATAGAGTCTATTATAGAAAACTGTGAGATGATTTAGGACTAAAGCCATTATCCGCAGCCATTATCCTGAAGCCTAGATGTTGTTCGCTCTCCGAAACATCTCCGGGGGGGGAGGGTTGGGGGGGAGGGGCGGGGGTTGGGTGGTCTAATTTTTCACTGAACTTCGTCTTGAATATTGTAGGCTTGGGATTGGCAGTGGAATTTGGAATGCTCTTGAGTTTTCCGAAACGATGAGGAGTGCAGTGGGGGGTTTGGGGGGGATGGGCTAGGCTGCGCTTATGAAAGTGGGGTAACAGTTTCTGTGGTGATGGTGGTTATGGAATTCATACAGCAACAATAGCCAGGATTCATCATGGTCTGAGGCAAACAAACCCACTGCTGAATTCTGTTCAGACTCTAAACTGTGTGTGTTGTTATTTTTGGATTGTGCGATTTCAATTTCCCCAAACACAGCAATTGCACACACTCTGACCAGTCCCATAAAGCAGTTTCCCAGTATCAGCACAATTGTGCAACACTGTTCAGTTGTGGTGTTTCTGCAGTTTTGCAGGCAAGGGGCTTTCACAATACCCCCCCAAAAAAAACTCCACCCTCCACAAACCCCCCAACCCCACTCCCTAGCACATCAGATTATACCCAGAACATCCATTACCTGGCCCCTTTATTGGAAACATTCCCCTAACTGGCCACTTTATCAGAAACCCCTCTCTTATGTCTGGTCAGCGTTCATCACTGCTCAGTTTTTGACCTCAGGAAGCTGCTGTTCAGATATTATCGGGGTGGTGGGACGATTTCAGCACTGCAGTATCAGGGTATTAGTGTCACTTCTGTCTTGAGACTGATCCACCATCTAAAAACATCCCTCTGATGAGGGTCTAGAGGAGAACATGCACTGTTCATCATCTCTAACTGTACACCAGTGAGGAGGAGCTGCAGGAGAGAGGTTTCCGATAAAGTGGCCAGGGAGGTTATTTTGAAGAACAGAGAAAAGACAGGGTTGGATTTCAGGTCTGCCTCACACTCAGGAACGCATTTGGCCAGCAAGGAAAAAACAGAGTGTGTGTGTATGTATGTGTGTGTGTGTGTGTGTGTGTAGTTGTGTGCATGTATGTGAGGTCAGATGGAATTCCTTCCTGACACCTGCTGTCCTGGCGTTTGAGAAAGTGTGGAGGTTAGTAAACGGCGAGGTTGTGTGAGATTCCCCACAGTGGCGGATCTTCAGGCTTACAGTGTAAATTATGTTCTTAAGAGTCAAACCAGCTCTCAGATGTTCCTCCAAAACTAAACACAGCTAAAGTCCAGTGGTTTGGCTGGAGTGGCGCACACCAGGTCACCGCGCACCCGAACAGGAGCAAACAGTGAAAGTGTGTGTGTGCTGATTTTCACTTCACGTTTAGAAATTTTATTTAACCCTTCAGTGGAAGTTTTTTTCTGTTCTTCTTGCTCTGTGAGGTACTTTTTGCTTGCGCACTAGCGTTCCAAACTACAATACAGCAATGTGTTACTTTCTGTGGATTCTTCTTGTATTCGCTCGAGTTGTGCTGCAGAGCCGCTCTTATAGAGCAGCAGAGTCAGGCTGGTGGCGATACAGACTGTCTGATATCTCTACAGTTTGTTCAGTTTTTTGTAGAATGTGGTTTTGTTGATTCCATAGAACATCTCAAAGCCTGAACTGGTGTTATGAGAACTCTGGTTTGCTACTGAATGGAAATCCTTATTAAAAGGTGCAGCAGTTAAGTCCTGGCACTTTGCGGAATGGGTTCTAACATATGCTGGTAGATGCTACTGAGATGCTCCACTGCAGTTTCACTGCTTTTCTTCTGCCTTTGTGAAGATACATTTTCTATGGTTATTACAAACACTTTTACTGGTTTAGGGCACTCCAGACACATCTGCCCCCATCTTGAACCCCCCTAATTTCTTCGTATTGAGTCTTGAACAGTTCCCCAGGCTACCTGAAGGACTGTTTCCGAGGAATGTTGTGTTGTTCATTAAGCCACCCAGTGACTTAGTGTTCTTTCATTTAATCTACTCAATATGCCAAAGATAAGACAGCTTGACTAGCAGAAAATAGTATTTTTGCACCAACATGGTGATTCAAAGCAAAATATGAAGAAATGAGTGAGGACTAGGGATGTGACTATTTGGCGAAAATCGATGAATATTATTCGAATATTATTCGAAATTCGATCCCCTCCCCTGCCCACATGCACACACGCGCAAACACACGATGACAGAGTGTGTGAAACAGGTATTTTTTCACGAACTGTTTAATCACACGACACCCCCGTTTAGCGGAAATATTATGTACATCGGCGGCCAATAACAGAGCGCTTTTTAGCCTTCTGAACAGAGCCCTTTTTACTTTTTGTTTGGTTTTTAAAATTTGTGCATGGCTTTCTTTCCGAACCT
>JBBPCY010046331.1:0-13229 GCA_037974405.1 Brachyalestes nurse
AAGGCCCACTTGGCCACATTAGATGATATTAAATAACCAATTGTGGACCAATGGCCTGTCTCGATTTTAGATTCACGGCCCAATCAAAGCCTTCGCATCCCACTGGTGGTCCCTGGCCCAGTTGTTGAGAAAGCAGGTACTACATAACTGTAATTTAAGTAACTCTGGATTCACAGTAGTCCCCCTGCTGGCCTGTGCTCACATTGCAAATAATGCAAAAAATAGGGTGGAGGTAGCTCACTGGGTAGGATACTTGCCTCCAGATCGAGAAGTCATGGGTTAAAATCCTACCTTCAGCACCACCACTGGGTTCCTGAGCAAGACCCCTAACCCCAAGTTGATCCAGGAGACTGTCCCCTGTAGTGAGGGAGTGGAAAATGCTTTGGATAAAAGTGTCTGTTAAATGCTGTAAATGTATGTCCCAGACCTGAGTGCTCATTTCCTCTTTTCCCTCCCTGCTTCTGTCATGATTCCAGGTCGCCTTAGGACTGTGGACTGTCGCCATTATTGTACTCACCTGTTTGTTGTTTTCTGCTCATTAGACTTTTGTTTCCCCATTGGTCTGTAGTTTCTCCCCTGGGTGTATTTAAGTCTGGTCTGCTTTAGTTCATGCACGGTGCATTAATGTTTTCCTTCTTCCCTAGTAACCCTCGTCATATCATTCAGTTCACAGTTGGTTTTCTCTGTCTGGCTCCCGTGCCTGTTTTTGATCAGTTTACTTCTGTTGTCAATAAATCAGCTTCATGGATGTCCGCGCCTGTACCGTCTTTTCTCCGCTCATACCAGGCTCTCCCGTGGCTGCTTCATCCTTTTCATTCAGTGAGCTGCCAGATTTACGGAGCGTCCCGTACCTTCAGACTAGGGCTGTGCGATATGGACAAAAGAAACCTATCACGATTCTTTTGAACAAAATTGCGATTTTAATCACGATTTTGCCACACACAGACATTTTATAGTGTGAATGTGAAACATTTTTTCCCAAAGGAAAACAAATAGATCTTTATCAATGATCTGTAACATGTCTCTAAAACAGACATAAGGTGATTTTTTTTGCCATGCATAAGTCATAGACCTCTTTGTGACTTGTGACCTCTCTGCCACAGGTGTTTAAATAGGTTTGTTGTGTTCTCCTGTTTTGCCACAACGACAGACTGACAGATCTTACAGATTCCCTGCTCTGTGATACATCATCTTTTCTGTATCCAAAGTAATCCCACACCACAGATGTTGACTTTTTTTGGGGCATCAAGTCCTCCTGTGCTGAACAGTTTCTGCAGCCTATTTGTCATTAAGCTCAGTCTCCTGTTCTCATGCTCTGTTTAGGTGCGCTGCGTTGTGTTTGGTTCAAATAGTATACCGCGGGAAAAGTCGGGAGCACAGAAAAAATCTTAATGTAAGGCGATTTAGAAATTGCGCATATTCACATTGCGATTTTAATACGATTTCGATTAATTGCTCAGCCCTACTTCAGACTAGAGGTCTGCACGGGACTGATTCATCCCGCTACCGCCCGCTCCTGCAAGTTTCTGTCCTGCTCCCATAGAAATGTGTAATATTTCCGCCCGCATCTGTTATGGTTTGTCCTGCTCCCTCCTGCTGAATCCTGCAAGCAAGGCTGGTGGAGTATAGGATGGGCCAAAAATACCGGAACATTTTAAATGCTTTAATTTCTTGACTTATAATTTTTTTGTTGCTTAACTGACATACAGGAATTTATGAAACTAGGCTATATTATGTGGGCATAATATGTGAATTAAATACATCTTTTATATAAGGGTAGATTTGGCTAAACAGTTTTCCACAAAAAATACAACCAACAATGTTTCCAACCACAGACCTGAATTCCAGATGTCCCTTCGAGGGCTTTTTGGTTTGAAACGTACCCTTTTTTACGAGAGCTTTAACGGGTTCTACACTGAGGGAACTCTTACTCTGCCATGGCTTCAGACTCCAAGCACCCACGTGCACCGCCACCCTGGCAACGCAAATATTCGCAGGTTAGGTCGGTCACCTACCACATATGCTGTTCCCCACATAAAAACAAACTGTAAAATGTATTCAATGTAAATGTATAGGCTACTTTGCGAGAGTCCAAAGAACAATTAGTTTTTCCCGCTCCCACGAACACATCTCTCTAATCTCGCCCGCTTCCGCAAGAAACTCCCAAATGTAGACCCACGCCGCAGCTTTTGCACCGTGTCCCTGTGTTGTAAACAGGACGACCAGTGTAATATAAGCATTGGTGTAGCAGCATGTACAGTGTAGCAGCGTGTGATGAACAGTGTTGGGAGTAATGCGTTACAAAAGTAATGTATTACAGTAACGTATTACTTTTTGCTGTAACGCAATAGTGTAGGGCATTACTATTGAATTTTCAGTAATATTTTACTCTGTACATATTCAGTAACACTTGCGTTACAACAAACTTTTCACCCGCGAGACAAATCAAAAATCCAGCAAGTAAGTCCTATTACCTGTTTGTGGTCAGTGAATAGACGCGTGTGGTGTCATTCATCATTTCCCTCTCGTAATACAAGTGTCATATAACGTATTACATTTTTGAGACAGTAATATTGAAAGGTAAGGGATTACTTTTAAATGACAGTAACAAGTAATCTGTACAGTTTGGAAGTAACTTGCACAACACTGGTGATTAAATAAAAGACCAGATATGGTATGAAGTATTGCAATTCTTAATGTGGAAATTAATGTTATGTGTTCCTTATGCTAATTTTCTGCCACACGGATCACTCACTGAAGAGCTTTTCGGTCCTGAACACAGCTATTCCCACGCCAGGATGTGATGTTCTGTGTCAGCATGCTCTCCACAGCACCTGAATAGAAAGTCCTGAGGATCACTGGAGAGACCCCGAACTTCCTCAGTTGTCGCAAGTTTTACAGGCGCTGTCTAGCCTTTTTGGACTAGACCTGGATGTGAGCAGTGCACCATGATGCCAGGTTCTTCACCTCGTCCATGCAGGCCGTCTCATCGTTATTGATGATGAGGCTCAACACCACTATGTCATTAGCAAACTTCACAATGATGTTAGAGCTATGAGTGGTCACACAGTCAGAGGGAGTACAGCAGTGGTGAGAGTACACACCCCTGTGGTGCTGTCTGAGACAAACCGACCCACCCTCACCACCTGAGATCTACCTGTGAGGAAGTCCAGCACACATACACACACACGGCTGTTAATTCCTAGGTCCCTCAGATTTGTGTACAGTCTACCTGGCACTATTGTGTTGAACACTGAACTGTAGTCTATAAACAGCAATCTCACATAGTTACCCTGTTTCTTGTCCACATGACTGAGAGTGGTGTGCAGAGTTGGCGTTGCTCGGTGCAGTGTCCTTGGCTATGTAGTCCGTGATGGTGCACAGTCCATGCCAGATGCTCCGTGTATCTCCCTGATGAAAGTGAGACTCTAGACGCTCCTGGACGTTTGGCATCTCTCAGCATGTGCCGAACAGCATGACGCCGCTTTGTAGGCGCTCATGTCGCTGGTGGCAAGACCCGCAATGTATGTGGCATTCCTGCCGTTAACTGCAGCGCGTATCGATCTGTCCACCCACGGTTTCTGATTTGGGAACGTCTTGATTCTTGCTGTAGGGATGATTTCCTCTGCTAGCATGCTAACGAAGCTAACTGCTACATCCGTAAACTCATCAACGTCGTTTGCACATGACCGGAGCGTGTCTACCTCATCGAGTGTGTCCTGCAGCGTAGCGTTTCACCTCCCTTGTAACCACTTCTTCCCTCCTTATATTTTGTTTATACTCAGGAATGAGAAAGATGGTGCTGTGGTCCGATTTGCCAAAAGCTGGCTGTGAAACAGCGTTGTAGCCCTGCTTGTATGAGGTGTAACAGTGGTCCAAAGGTCCAAAGTAAAAGTTCAGCATAACTTGTCTGAGGTTTGCTTTATTAAAATCTCCTACCACAATGATGGCTGTGCCTAGTTCAGACAAAGCCATACCTGTCTCTGCGTCGGGTGGGATGTAGACCACTGTGGCAATGACCGAGGTGAATTCACGAGGCAGATAGAACGGGCAACATTTAACACTCAGGTATTCCAAATGAGGCGAGCAGCCGCTGGAGAGTAGAAACACTCCTGGCGTTTTTGTTCTGCGCCTCGGGCGAGTATCGGGTTTAAAAGTGTCTGAAATAACATGTGCAAAGTTATTTTCGACGTTGAGAAGTGTTCTACTGTCATAAACTACTAAACCGACTGAATTTGGAATATGGAGCAAAACGATAAATAAATAAAAAAGTAAAAAAAAGAGCACAGTCTGAGCGGAGCGGTCCGGAAGGCGTCTGGACGTGGCCACGACATACCGGGTAAAAATTGCTGTTGTAATGGCTGCACAGAGACAAGAACAATATAAAATATAAAGTCTAAGGTATATTGTGATCAGTAGTAGATCAGTATTGTTGACAACTGTAAGTAATGTAAGTCAATTGCACATAATAAAAAAAAAACCAAATAATTTAGCAAAAAGACATTTTCTCATGATATTGAACCTGGAGAAACAATTACGCATATTAGCAATAATATACTGTACATAATGATTCAAACGTCAATAAGAAATTGCACAACAAAGTAGCACAAAACAAACAAATAAAATAGCCAGTTAATTGGGAAGAGTTTGAGTTCTGTGCCTGGTCAGCAATCACACTAGATGCGACTGAAGGACTAGATGTGAATGAAGTCCAACTGAAGGAGGTGGATAGTACAGCACAATAAACCGGACTTTGGGCATCCAACATGCTCTGGCATGGTATGGGCTGCATAGTACACTAGACACAGTTCTTTAGAGAATGAATGAGAACTGAGCGGATAAATAAATATTCACTGTATAATATTCACTCCATTCACTGTTTTTGTTCTTGTTCATTCTTGTCATTGACATTGCGATAGGAAGCAGCCAACAGTGCTCATGGTAATTGTTTCTAGCTTCTGACAGCTGAGTCCGAATTTCTTGGTGTGAGTAATTCAGTTTATCTTTCAGCTGTGGAGCCAAGAAGAATGAAAGATTATCAATGGATCTCCCTGTTACCTTCCAAACACAAGAGTCCTCTGATAAGTTCAGGTATGGGTGATGCAGGAGAATGGAATCTCAATTAAACAGTAGTGTTAATTAAAGCTTTACATTTGAGTCTCTTTTGACCTTCTGCTGTAATATCAACAGGAGATCCGACCTGTCAGAGTCTAGTGGTGTATATTTGGGCAGCGCCTGGTCAATAGACCATCCTGGAAGCTTTGCAGAGGGAGCCTGCCCTACTGAGTGGAGGTTTTTAAAAAATATATTTTTTTATTCTCATCATACCTAATCACTGTAGGCTGAATCTGGGGTGATGAGTAAGAGACCATACTCAGCTAGAAAGGTCATTTCATGATTTTTTTTTTGTGAAGAAGCAAAACTCAAAATGTCTTCAGCTTTGAATTCTTGAATTTTAATCTGTCTCTTAAATCTTGAGGTGACCAAACATCCGTCCTCTAATAGTGGTGTGGGAGTTCTCTCAGCACTGACAAGGTGTAGGGCAGAGAAACACCCTGGCCGTGTTTAAGCTAACCAGTTTTACACTAATAAATTCTGTTAAATAAATTTTTTGACGCTTAAGATTATACATTTGATCCTCATGTGGTGCTCTGCTCTGTCTGGGAGGGTAGGATGGGCTCATAACTCTGGTTCTACCCCCTCATAGCTCTGGTTTTAACCCCTCATAGCTCTGGTTTTACGCCCTCATAGCTTTGGTTCTACCCCCTCATAGCTCTGGTTCTACCCCTTCATAGCTCTGGTTCTACCCCCACATAGCTCTGGTTCTACCCCCTCATAGCTCTGGTTCTACCCCCTAATAGCTCTGCTTCTACACCTTCATAGCTCTGGTTCTACCCCCTCATAGCTCTGCTTCTACACCCTCATAGCTCTGGTTCTACCTCCCATAGCTCTGGCTTCTCTTTATTCACTTTTGCCTTTTAAGATTTCTGTGGAGGGGAATGCGGATAAGTTATTATTTTTGAAGGCTCTGCTCTTGTTTTGTGGCCTAGTGAGTAGGCTACTTGCCTCTGGAGCAAGAGGTCATGGGCTCGAATCCTACCTTCAGCACCACCACTGGGTTCCTGAGCAAGACCCTTAACCGCAAGTTGCTCCAGGGAGACTGCCCCCTGTAGTTAGGGAATGGAAGTCGCTCAGTGTCTGATAAATGCTGTAAATGTAAATGTGTCATGTTAGCCAGTTTGAATGTCTGTTAGCTAATGTCACAAAACTGATTGTTAATGTTCTCACTAATGATTTTGCACTGATGGGGACATGTGATTCGGAGGAGTCAGTGGGTGTAATTGGATACATCTAAATTGATGATTAAACTGGAAAAAGTTAAAGAAAATGTACCATTCAGGTCTGAAAATTAAATCTCTCTTTTTTCAGTATTTCAGGCTGCTTTTTGGAGAAATTTGGTTTGTAGTAAATTCTTGTGTAATTTTAAATGATTATTTTGACCACTGTAGGCACCAAGAGGGATCAAAGAGTTCCTGTGGTAAAAGCCTGGAGTCCATATTCAAGGTATATCAATACAAAAAAGAAAGCTCACATAGTTCTACATACTAGGGATCGCTGATTAATATACAAAATCCTATTAGCTTGTAAGCTTTACTCTAATTCATTATCAATGTACACAAGCTCGTCTACAATAATAATTGAATGTGGTCAGCGTTTACCACTGTTTCTCATTGCAGGTGCTTGAATTTAAAATAATGTCTTTGGTGAAGAATGAACTGAACAGATTTAAGAACCTGCTGAGCCCTGAATGCTCAGAATGTGATGAGAGGAAAGAGGAGGACAATGAGAATCAAAGTTGTGCCAGACAAGGAGCACTGAAGATCACCCTGCACATCCTTAAGGAAATGGACCAGACAGACCTTGCTAATACACTACTGACCAGTAAGGGCCAGTAGATTTCTATTGCAGAAAATGCAATGATGATTATCTTTTGTATCTTCTTGCTCAAAGAGATTTAACATGATATATTACATTTTTGTATATGTTATTTTTGTAATCTCAGTTCTCATATCTGATCATTTTGTGATTTGTATCTTTGTGTTTTCAGAACTAGCCCCTGGGTGTTACAAAAAAATAAAAATTAAGCTGGGGAAAAGGTTTCAGACAATTAATGAAGGAATCTCAAAACAAGACAATTCAAAGCTTTTGAATGAGATCTACACAGAGCTCTACATCACAGAAGGTGAGAGTGGAGAAGTCAATAATGAACATGAGGTGAGGCAGATTGAGGCAGCCTCCAGGAGGCCAGAAACACAGGAGACCTGCATCAACTGTAACGACATCTTTAAACCCTTATGTGGACAAGATAAGCCCATCAGAACAGTGCTGACTAAAGGAGTAGCTGGAATTGGAAAAACAGTCTCAGTGCAGAAGTTCATTTTGGACTGGGCTGAAGGAAAAGCAAACCAGGATGTCCACTGCATATTTCCACTTCCTTTTAGGGAGTTGAATTTGATGAAAAATAAGAAGATCAGTCTTGTGGATCTTCTCCATTGTTATTTGACAGAAACTGAAGATATAAGATTAAGTGACAATGACTACTATAAAGTCATGTTCATCTTCGATGGTCTGGATGAATGTCGACTTCCACTAGATTTCCAGAAGAATGAGAATTTGTCCGATGTAACAGAGGCAGCTTCAGTGGATACACTGTTGACGAACCTCATCAAGGGGAATCTACTTCCATCTGCTCTCATCTGGATAACGTCTCGACCAGCAGCATGTGGTGTGATCCCACCAGAGTATATTGACCAGGTAACAGAGGTACGAGGGTTCAGTGACCCTCAGAAAGAGCAATACTTTAGGAAAAGGATCTGTGACCAAAGTGTGGCCAACAGAATCATCACACACATGAAGTCCTCAAGAAGCCTCTACATCATGTGCCACATTCCGGTCTTCTGTTGGATTGCAGCCACCGTTCTGGAGAAAGTGTTGAGTCAAGCAGCAAGTGGTGAGACACCTAAGACTCTGACTCAAATGTTCACACACTTTCTGACCTTCCAGACCAGACGGAGGAGTCTAAGGTACTACAGACAGGGTGAAGATACTCCTCAACAAATTAGAGAAAGCATTCTAGCACTGGGAAAACTGGCTTTCCAACAACTGGAGAAAGGCAACCTGATCTTCTATGAGGAAGATCTTCAATTATGTGGTATTGGCATCAGAGAAGTGTCAGTATATTCAGGACTTTGCACCCAGATCTTCAGAGAAGAGTTTGGGCTACACATCGGGAAGGTGTTCAGCTTTGTGCATCTGAGTGTTCAGGAGTTTCTTGCTGCTTTATATGTGTTTGTCTCCTTCCTCAACAAGGATGTTCTAGGATTGCAAGCCATTGAAAACAGTGGTCTCTTCATCAAAGGAACATTGTTGGATTTTCTTAAAAGTACAGTGGACAAAGCCTTACAGAGCAAGAATGGACACCTGGACCTCTTCCTCCGCTTCCTTTTAGGCCTCTCCCAGGAGTCCAATCAGACCCACTTACACAAGCTGCTAATACAGACAGCAAGCGACACTCACAAAGAGGAAACCGTCAAATACATCAAAAAGAAACTCAAGCTGAATCTCTCACTGGAAAAATCCATCAATTTGTTCCACTGTCTGAATGAGCTGAATGACAGTTCTCTTGTGCAGGAAGTTCAAAAATACCTAAGCGATAGTGGTGGCAGTCACCTCCAAGAACGCAAACTGTCTCCTGCTCAATGGTCAGCTCTAGTGTTTGTGTTGCTGAACTCAAAAGATGATTTGGAGGAGTTTAAACTGAATAAATATGACCCATCGGAGGAATGTCTTCATCATTTATTGCCTGTGGTGCAAGTATGTAGGAGGGCTAGGTGTGTTTTTCTCAGTTTGCTACTTTAATAAGATAAAATGCAGTTAAATAACTTTATTGACCATTTACCTTTGTCATACATGGTTGATGTTTGTATAGCTTTTGTGATGGTATTGCTCTGATACATCTTAATTCTCTCTCAGGTTAGGCGACTGTAATCTCACTGAAAAAAGCTGTTCTGTTCTGGCCTCAACTCTCAGCTCTAACTCCTCAAACTTAATAGAACTGAATCTAAATAAAAATGACCTGCAAGATTCCGGAGTGAGGCTGCTTTCTGTTGGACTGAGGAGTCCCAGTTGTAAACTGGAGATACTGAGGTAAGATCATTACATATCCAGGGCCATTACATATCTAGGAGACAGTCTGGTGTCCAAAACTAAATTCTGTTCTATACATAAAAACAAACTTTAATAATATATTTATTATTATTATTATTATGGAATACTTTGAAATAGGTTAAAATTGTTGTTCTTTAGTCCTGTAAAAGACAAACAGCAGCACATTTAGCCAAACTGTTAAAGTCGGTTCTGTTAAAGTTCTTTTTCAAAAATGAACAGTGCAGCAATTAGTTGGTTTAGCTGTAAACCTTGTAGTTTGTAATTTAGTTTCAATAACCTTTGAATTATTATTCCTTTGCTGTGTTTTCTCCCCCAGCCTGAATGGTTGTAATCTTACTGAAAAAGGCTGCACAGTTCTGACCACAGTCCTCAGCACACACACATCAAGGCTGAGAGAGCTGGACCTCAGTTACAATGAACTGAGGTCAGGAGTTAAACTTCTGTCTGCTGGATTAGAGAATCCACACTGTAAACTGGAGAAACTAAGGTGAGATCTTGTCCTACAATGACAACAAGTGACTAGGTGTCCAGTCTTACTGCAAATGGCCGGTGTGGCTGCAGGCTTTCTGTCATGATTACTGTCTACGGCCGCTAGAGGCCACACTCGGACTTTGTATGTGGCCTCAGTGGGCCTTTCCCATCTCTGTTCAGCCAGCAGTTCCAGTATTTAAAGGTATTCATTATTGTTTCTGTTCTGTCACTGGTCCTCAGTTCAGTCCCTCTGTAGTATTTATGTTGGTCTATCCTTAGTTTGGTTGTGGAGCGTTATTTCTACTCTCACTGGGTCATCCTTCTCTATTCGTCTTGTGTTTCGGTTTTTCGTTCCTGGCCCCTGTGCCTGTTTTAGTTTCATTTCTGTGTCCAAATAAACCCTTATACATGGAAGTCTGTGTCTGTGCCTCACCGTTCCAGCCTGGACAAGACCCTAACGTGACATTTTCATTACAATCAAGTGAGAAAACACCTGTTCAGTTCTTTGAAGATCGAAAAGAATCCTAGTATGCGTCTGTAACCTCACCTGCTGTATCAGATACCACTGGATACCCCTATATAAAATATCACCAGGTGATTTATGATGCAGATTGTGTAAATGCTCAAAGAGTAGACGATGATTGAGTTTAGCTTCTGAGTGTAAGAAACAGACTACTTGAGCACTGATGTACGTCGCTCTGGATAAGAGCGTCAGCTAAATGCCGTAAATGTAAATGTAAAGCCTGTTGTAAAGCCAAGATGCAATAATTTTGGGTTTGCTTAGTTTGTGAGTGTGACTGTGAGAGTGTGTGCATCTTAAGTTTAGCTTCTTTCACAGTAGGTCACTGCCACAGCACACACACTGTAGATGTTTGTTGTACTGTTGTACCATCTGTCTGTTGACTTATATCTATGTTAGGGTGTCATTGTAGAGAATTCTTGTTCACTGTTGTTTTTAACCTGCAGCCTCTATAAGTGCAGTGCTGAGGAGGAGGACTTTGCTGCTTTGATCTCAGCGCTGAAATCAAACCCTTCATACCTGAGAGAGCTGAACCTGGGCATGAATACTCTTGGAGCCGCAGGAGTGGACAAACTCTGCGCTCTATTGGAAGACACAAACTGCAAGCTGGAGAAACTGAAGTGAGTTCCTGACTTCCACTTACAGAAATGTTGTATCTATGATACAGTTTCAGAGCTTAAGAAACTAAAAAAACTGGAATATCTTTTCAGCTGGAACATTAAACATTTGTGAAACACATGCTACAACCTGATGCTGACAGAAGCTTTCTTTTCTAACACACAGGTTATTTAACTGTGGTATTGAAGAGGAAGGATGTGCTGCTCTGGCTCGTGCTCTCATGTCAAACCCCTCACACCTACTGGAACTCGATCTGACATGGAGTAAACCAGGAGATCTCGGAGTCAAGCTGCTCTCTGCTCTAAAGGAGAATCCAGACTCTAGACTGAATAAGCTAGTGTAAGTTACGGTGGAATATTTTGTCTCATGCTGAAGATTGCAACACATGCCAACCACGCATGCTAGCTAATATATGTAACTTTGTAAGACAGACAAAGTGCATTAAATCCAGATTTTACTTAGACATTGGTCAACATTGTGCTGTACATGTTAACAGTATGAAATGCAATTTATTGTTCATTCATATTTAATCATTCTGTCTGATGTGTGTGTGTTACAGACTCCATCCACGACATTTGTGAACTGGTGAGAATCATGGAAGTGAAGGGATGTGCAGCACATGAATATAGTCAATAATGGAGTCTGCACCGAAACAAAAGGAAACCTGCTCTGCTTGATGATCAGAGGTGTAACGATGGTGCCGTATTTACTAGCACCCCCCCTCCAGCAGTTTACTGTTATCTTTACTGTTACTGTCTTTAAATGTTATGTTGCTGCTGCAACATAAATGTGTATACATTTGTAGAGCATACGCTCTATGGAATTTTTATAAAGTCTACTTTACAATTTTTACGTCTATTACAATATCATTGTGAAACGTTTGTGCATTTTGTGTACATTAAGTGTGTATATAAGGTTATAAATGTATATCCAAGTGTAAATAAACCTGATCACCGGAAAAAGTTTTGTGTATGTAAGTTTGTCTCATACACTTCATCTGTTTTTTTCATGTTTCTCTTTAAGACATTTTCCGTACAAAAACATGTTTGTGATATGCATTGCATGGCATGAAATACAAAAAAACTGAATTCATTGTGTTTTAACTAATTGTGGTCCTTCATTTGTAAAGACAGATGGTTTTCACACTCATTGATCTTATAGTCTTGATAGTATTACTAGTATTAATATTATTTGGTATAAATATGGTGTAGAATACAGTCCTGTTTTGCACCAAGAAGGTCCTAAGTTCAAATCCAAGCAGAGACACTCGGGGTGAACAAACTTCGGCAGACAAAGTTTTGGTAAGGCTGTAATTTTCTTCTTAGAACTAAACATTATGGTTTCAGCAGTTCGCTTACATATTGACAGTTGCGCAGTAGCCTACAGGCTACAAGTTCCCCGACGCTTGTTTAAGATGCCAAACGTCATAGTAAGGAGAAAATAATTCCCTAGCATTTAGTGCTTCATCAGTCTCAAAGGTTTTTAATGTCCCCCAAACAAAAATGAGATCTTCAAAAGGGTGAATGACACAGATGTGTTGCCTGGTGTATTCAATAATAATAATAATAATAATAATAATAATAATAATAGTAATGATAATAAAAATAGGGAGTAATAATAGGCTAGTAGTAGTATATTTTAAATTTTTAAAAAGACTGGAATAGAACATATTTATGATTGGAAGTCAGTGGTTTGTCATGAAGTCTCTCATTCGCTAATAGTAGCTATAACAGGTGGGAAAACAGTGGAGACCCATTGCTTAAATAGATAAACGAGTCAAAAATCCGAAGCTCAAGATTCAGGACACTGGCTCCGGTGTCGCGAGAGCTTATGATTATGGTTTTGCCAGCATGGACGCACTTCTGTTAAAGGAAGGTACAGATGTGTTGGACATCAACAATTCTTTAATAGGTAATAATGGAGATGGTCTCAGCGAAATTAAACGGCCGATAATGGCAAGACATTTAGTTCATGGTGTAAAAAGAGGTGGTATGGGCCCGCGACACGGAGCATTTGAAAAAAAAAGTTTCCATCAGGTGATTTTTTTTGCCTTAATCCAGGGGAGCAGTGTGTAGGGACAGTACATTGCTCAAGGGTACCTCTGTGGTGACCTCAGGATTCGAACCCCTAACCTTCTGATTACAGAGCCAAAGCCCTAACCACTAGGCCATCCAATTGTATATCTTCTTTTTGTTTAATGTGGTTTTGGGGCAACACTTTGGGTAGTGTTATTGCCTCACACCTCAAGGGTTGGTGGCTTGAATCTGGGTCCTGGCCTGGTGTGTGTGTGTGTGTGTGTGTGTGTGTATATGTGTGTGTGTGCGTGTGTGTGTGTGTGTGTGTGTGTGTGTGTGTGTGTGTGTGGCGCTTGCATGTTCTTCTTTTGGTGGTG
>JBBPCY010046369.1:0-13229 GCA_037974405.1 Brachyalestes nurse
GTAGTAGTAGCAGTAGTAGTAGTAGTAGCAGTAGTAGTAGTAGTAGTAGTAGTAGTAGTAGTTTTAATACTACTACTGGTACTACTACTACTAATAATATATTACAAAGACTCATGCAGTACATGAGCCAGATTCAACAAAACTAATCAGAGCAAAAGTGCACACTTTCCCCATAAGACCACCCTTTCCTCCAAACCAGAGCCCAATTATCCTTGTCCTATTGCATCACCCTGTCCCCATTCAGTTACCGGCATCCATAGTCAAGGAGACCATAGGGATACGTGATTTCACTCAGGGAAGCAAAGTCTGTCTTAATTAAGGGGGATTCATTAAAGCAAAACACATGAAATGAAGGTGGCTTTGAGTTGAGGTGGCTTGATCTTGATCCTCTTTAGTACTATGTTTACCAGTATTAGCCCATTGCAAGCTGTGCCTTATAAATGTATTGTAGGTCACAGGAGCTGGTGGAAATAATGCCTTGACCAAATTCTGTGGCACATTGTGTCACAGTGTCATGGTGGTGTGATGATATAAAAACCTTTCTCTGACCGTTTGCCTCCTGTATATGAAGGTTTAGCCATGCTGGCCTTGTGTTGGTGGACTTTTAGCTGTGGGTGGAGCAGCCTCACACACACTCCAATAAGGCAGTCACAATTGCATTTTAGTGTGTGTGTGTGTGTGTGTGTGTTGGGGGGCAACAATAGGCAATTGGTTTTTAAAGGAAAGTAAAGTGGCCTCTTACAGTCATGGATGAACACACCATAGCACACAGTGTGAACAGTGTGAACCTCTTTCTCTGCATTTAACTCATTCACCAAGTGAAGCGGTGGCTGTGCCCGGGGAGCTGGGTGTGGGGACGGTATCTTACTCAAGGGTACCTCAGTGGTGCCACTAGCAATCCTTTAATTCGAACACATAGCCTTCTGGTTGCAAGGACAACTCCCTAACCACTGGGCCCCCAGCTGCCCAGTGTTTCTCACAACACAGTAATCTGAAAATGTAATTTCACAGAGTAATTGCAATTTTTTAGCATGGTGGATGTGACTTAAGACCACTGGCAACCAAAGGATTCTTCGATGATGTGTGTGTGCTCGCATCATCGTTGCAAAGACAAAGACTGGCTTTTTGACTCCAGCCCACTCTCAACACAAAACAAGCACTCCACCGGAGGCAGAAACAAAGCTCTTGGCTTTTTTTTTCTTCCATTTGCACCCATTTATGTGTATGATGGTGGCACAGAAACATGAATTGGTTCAACAGGGATGTCAACAGTGGTGATCCTTGACCACAACAACACTCAACCAGTGGGGAAAAAAACCACAGCCTTCTGTGTTTGTGTTCTTGTTTACCTGACATATTATTATTCCCCTTTATATTTATCCCCTCAATGAGGCATCTTCTGTCCTCCGCAATCACTATATCGTCCCCCTCTGAAGCAGCAGGGGCAGAAGTGGAGATTTCTCTCCGTCCGCTTGCCTCTATTCAACCGGGGTGGGGGGGGGTTGTAATAACCTATGCTCTGCCCTTTCCGCCACTCACAGTGTGATTGCTGATTTTAATGCCTGCTGTTTATTGAATACATGCACTTGAACAAATACTGACAGATTCTCATTTTATAACACAGGCAGACTGGGATGAGTCTCCACTTCATGCTGTCACAATTATTCTGAATTTGGGCCTTTTTTCAGTGTTATGCAGCATGGCATCATTTCAAATTGCAAAGCTTTAATTTGGCTATTCGGCAAGGGGGCAAGCAAAATAAGAAATATAAGTAAAAAATAAGATTAAAATAAGATGTAAATAATCTTTACATCTGCTGTACAATGCAAAACTAATGAATCAATTGACATAAATTATCTAATTAAAAATCTATAATGATTATTCATTTTAGTATTATTTCTTGAAAGAAGACATATAAGTAAAAAATAAGCAAAAACATCTTTTGTACACTGCAAAACAAACCGAATTAATCAACATAAACAGTCTCATTAGAAGGGTATGAATATGATGAATTTTAGTAATATTTCTTGAAAGAAGATACATAGGTAAAAAATAAGCAAAAATATCTTTACAACTGCTGTACACTACAGAAAAACTAACTTATGTAAACGGTCTCATTAAAAGGGTATACATATTATTAATTTATCTGACCTTATTTTTGCACATTTTTTTCTTATTTTGCTCGTTTTAAGTATTTTTTTTCCTTAATAAAAACAATGACATCTCAGAAATGTCCCCTTCCCCCCATCACTTTGAGTGATGCTCGCCAGCCTTTGTGATGTGACAGCTTTGGCCATTGCTGTTATCCTCCATCTGTCCAGGAATATCATGTTATTGGCACTTGAAAAGATGCATTGGTGTTCCATGTATCTTTAAGAAAGCATGAACCTTCACCCTCCCAGCTTGTATCAAATTCTCAGTTAAACTGTCAGGCTTCATATGGCCTTATTTTTTTCTGCCATGCTCAGAGTTCACCTTTGGGTTCACACCTTTTCCTGTGTACTGTGATCGGTATTCAGACATGGCAAACAATCTGCCTTCTCACTTTGTGTGTGTGTTTTTCCCCCTGATGCCAGACAGACATGTTCTTGTCTCATTCCTTTTCTTACTGCAGTCTTAAAGCCGTTTTTACAGACAGCCATAATAGTGGCCGGCATCAAGCTGATGGGAAAACACAATTTTCAAACACGGGTTTGCTTTTAGTGCCTGACCTTTGTGCCACCGCCTCACTGTACACTTCGCAGCAAGATGCTGAAGAGCTCCCGGCTCGCCGGCGCTGCCCAAGATGAGCGCTTGAAAAGACGAGCAGATGGCCATAATAGCCGTTTTTGCCCGAAGACGAGTGCCAGAGTTTGTTCCTGGGGCAAACTGTGACTTGTTGCCTTTGCCTCAGGGGCCGTCGTTTCACAGAAACACATCCGCCATGTCATCTGCCAAAGAGTACAGTAATTACTCACCGCCTCCGACTCATTGTGTGCATCATGCATTGTTCACTCACTTAGCCAGGGACACAGGAAGGCAATTTAAATTAGAGCTGTGGCACTTTTAAAACAGTGCGCAGTACATAGTGACGTATACACACTATATGGACAAAAGTATGTCCATTAGACCAACAGGGTCATTGTATTCAAATACATATAGACTTTTATATGGAGTTGGTTCCTCCTTTGGAGCTATAACAGCTTCCAGTCTTACTGGAAGGCTTTCCACAAGATTTTGGAGTGTTCCATTCATTCTGTAGAGCGTTTATGAGGTCAGGCACTGATGCTGGACAAGAAGGCCGGGCTCGCAATCTCCGTTCCATGTTTCTTGTGTTTAATTATTCCTCATGTTTTATGTAACAAAAATAAAACACCTTTAAATGACCATTCACGACCCTCTCTCCTTGATTACATTGTGTGTTTTTTTTGCTTTCCAATTACATTTTACATTGCCAGATCCTGTTGCCTGAGTTTTTTTCAAAAAAAAATATTTCCTTGCGTAAGTAGAATTGAGAATCACGCCTTAAAAACATGTTTAATTTCACACTTGAAGGAATGGTGTCTACAGGTAAAGCTACCAAAGCAAAGTGAATCAAATCATCTGTGGTTATTTAAAGTCTGCGCTGGCTCTGTAAATATTACCCCTTTGCCCTTGAATTGTTTACCCTCTGTGTTCCCTTTGTACATTATTCTGCCATGTGTGGAGTTTGAGCAATTATAATTCGATATGCCCCCTAGTTTGCCTGTGCTGGCTGTAGGCGTTCGGTGTGTGTTCCCACAGGACTGGGGGTTGCTAGAGCCGTCTCACCCTTGATTGCAGGGGCTAGCATGAGTTGTTTGTTCAAATTGAAACAATTTAGCAATGTCTTCGGCATGACAAGACACTATTAAACTATTAAACTTTTTATTAGCCCTGCCTACCTTCTGGGTTCACTTTGTACAGCCTTTCATATGACAACCAGTCTTATACAACTCTTTATTTATGTCATTTAGCCCAAATAGTTAATTCATTTTTCAGCAGGAGAACAGGCCAGAGCCAGGGGGTGTTGTTACAATAGTGGAAGGCTTGATAGTATTTTTTCAGACCTAATGCAAGAGTGGAGCCTGATTTTTCCTCTTTGTTAAAGATTAAAGCTATTTTAGTGGTTGTTACAAGTCCCATTTTGTTTAGTTTTTCACTTTCCTTATGCCAGAGAGTGAAAGCATCTATTGTATCTTTTCAGAAATCTCCCCGGTGTCCATTTTTGATGCACATGAGGAAATATGAGAGGCGCCTGTGGGTGTGCGGGTACTTGCTTGGGTGAATGTTAGTGTCTTTGTCAGCTTTAGGTAGGAGGACATACCTGTAACTAGTTGGGTTTAAGACTAGTATAATGGCTGGAGCTAAGCTGATGTAGGCTGAATATGAGGATAGGTGTAAAGGCATCATTTTTCATAACATCACAAAAACAATGAATGCTGTTTTTCCAATGAATCCCATTTTGCAGATTTGCTTTTCTATTTGGACTGAATGGACTGGGGAGTTGACAGTATGTTTTGAGACTAACAGTGTAACACAAGTAAGTCTTATTTCAGAATAGAGAGGAAAGGGCTTTCCATGAAAGGGCTGTTTAATAGCTGTTTTAATTAAAAATTAGATGAAAAGGGAAAGTTTCTAGTGCTGTCGCACCATTGCAAGATGGTCCTGTTTCCCAGCCTGAGCAGCCAAGGGTTGTTTTTGTGTGGAATTTAAATGTCCTTTGTGGGTTTTCGCTGGAAGCTCTGGTTTCCGTCCACTGTCCAAAGACATACAGTCAGGCAAATCGGAGATGAAAACTGCCTTTAGGGCGTTTCTCTGTTTTTCACCCCTTGAGCGATACGATTTATTAATTTATTTATTTTTGCACAGTACTTCTTGTCAGCGTATTTTCCGTTTACTAATACTCCATTTAAAGCCGTGCCCACAGAGCCCCCCTGCTGGGTCTCTCCCACCTTAAAGTTCAGTGGGTAAAAAGGGCCATCCCTCAAAACTTTTAGAAACGGACCATTGATAAGGGACTGGAGACTGACTGGGGTAAATTATGCATCAGCAGATGGGCTCCAGTTTCTAACCGAGCACTACCGAAGGGTTACGAGAGACGGTCTTCTAATAAAGTGGGAATTGGATTAAAAGAAAGATGTCATCTATCTCATCAAAGTGAACACTTTCACAGCATTCAAATTGAGCATTAGCACTCCCATTAACATCCCGTCACTGTCGCCCATCTCAGTCTCGATCTGTGTCTTTTCTCTCTCTCTCACTGCAGCTCAGTCATTCAGGTGCCTCTTTCCCCTGCAGACATTAGCGAAGAAAGGCGCTCGTCAGGAAAGAAAGAGATGAATTGAGCGAGGGGTGCGTTGAATACCCCTCTCCTCCACCATGCTTCGTCACATTTCATTAGCTCCTGTGAGCCGGGGACTGTTAGCCACCAATGACAGCTGGCGCTGGCATCGGTCATGATTAGAGGACTGGGCTAAAGCCTTCGACTGACTTGCGGCTACTTAAGGGGGCAGTTTGGATAAAAAGGAGTGCACAAAAATATGGAGAAACCAGTCATTTGACCCACAATTTGCAAAACTACTGAACAAAATTCAGAAACCCTAATATTATGCAATTTGTGAAGCTTGAAGTTCACTTTTATACATTTTAAATATATTCCAACAACTCAAAGCAGTTTTAGGCAAGTATGTGCTTCGGTGTACCCATTTATGCAGTTGGTGTAAGGGTATACTTCTCTTACATGTTAGCTCCATAATCTTTGTAGCTCCAATTTAAAATTAAAGAAGCAAACTTTAGACAGTGAACGTTGGATGAGATGAGACTAACTATCACTTTAAGTACGTGTCTCTTGCCTGGCTTTTATCTAGTTCAACCAGTTTAGCAGAAGCAATTTAAATTCCAAATCAGCTCTGTAATAGTCCATTGGTAGACGTCAATGGATCAATGAGTTAATTGAAAGCGTGAGTACTAAATTTGGCTGCGGCAATAAAGGGTCTTATAGAGCTGTGACAATGTGATATATGCTGGATTTTATTGAAGGCCCTTTTACTTTTGTTTTCAACAGGTTACAGATGGTGGCACCATTAAACAGAAGATCTTTACATATGACGCCATGTTTAATACCAATTACTCCCACATGGAGGACTATCGCAGACGAGAAGACCTGGTATACCAGTCAACAGTCCGGTAAGATGCTCATTTGTGTCTGAATTAATTTTTTCATGTTACAGATGGCAAAATCAGGTGGCTGCCTTCATTACCCTATAGTTAGTTGGTATCCGAAGATCATAAAGGAAAGCCGTCAGGTGAATAAGAGAATGAGAGAGTGTAAGGCCTGTCATGCTGCAGGGATACACCGATAAGGGAACTGTGATGGAGATATGGGATATTTTTCATCGACATATCTGTAAAATGAAAATGGGACTACACCTGCCTGCAGCAGCATTGCAGAGATAGAAACCAAAGGATTACAAACACAGTGGGGAAAAAAAGAAGAATCATACCTTTCAGCACGGCTGCCCAGTGACATCTAAACATTTTTCTATTACAATTCAGTGTTCCCAGCAAAGCTGCGGTTCTGAGTCATTTGCTGAGTTTTTCTTAGAACCTAACTAATAATTGTTCCCCCCGAACTAAAACCCATTTTTTGGCAATATATACTTTTTCATGCATTTTAGTGATAAATTATTAAGAAAAATATAATTTGCTGATTTTGTAACATAAACATTAATGTACATGCAGCAAAATTTCCATATAAAATATAACTGCTGCAGTCCAGCATTCCCATATTACCACATCACAAATTTGCGTTTTTTCACAATTCGCTGGTGATCTTGGAACATAACCCCCACGAATTTCAGGGGTTTACTGTATTATTGAATATGCCTATTACATTGCATATGATCACTGTCCAGAAAAAAAAAAAAAAATAAAAAGGGTGATCCCATTTTGATATGTTCAAAAAATAATATTTATTTATTTTGCACAGCAACTATATCAACCAACCAACAAGTTACCCTCTTCGTGCCAAAACAGCTCTGGCCTGTAAAGGCTTGGACCCCACAAGTCCTCTGAAGGCCTAGCAGTTTGTCCTGTAAGCTTGGACTGGATTAATTTGTCCAGCACATCCAAGTATCTGAGGGGCCAAGTATTGATAATTTAAAAAACTGATTTTTGTGGTTGAGTTGTCTTAAAAATGAAAGTTGGAGAGAGAGTCACAGATAAAAAAACCAGAAAGGGACAGAAAGTAAATGCATAAGAAAACACACAGCACACTCAGAACCAGACTTCGACACTGAGGCTAGGATAAGTTATGTAAAAAAAAATGTGTATCACTGTTGTGGTTAAATTAAGAATAATCAAACATAATGTGCTTTCAACAGTCCTTATCCACGAATGGCTTGGTATAGCATCGGCCTCTGAATAAGAACATTGCAGGTTCAAATCCAGAGTGTGGACAAAATTTTTTTAACATTTTTCTTGCCCATAAAACCAGCCTCTTTTGGTTTTATAGCAACCACACTTAGATTTTATCTGAAACACAGTGGTCATCTGAAAGGACTGAACTACTCAAGCGCTTTTCATAGTCTATGTCCATATCTAAATACATCCAAGTACTCCTTCTAATTAAAGGGGGTCCTTGGGCTACAGCAGTCTTGACATAGGAGGTTTGAGTTTATGGCACTCACTCCCATAACTAGCGCAGTTGCGTGTGATGGAAGAGTACGCAGTATGCGCAGAATACACAGAATTCACAGTAACGCGATGCATGAGTGAGGGAGTTGGAGTCCCCCGGTGCACGTACCTACGCCATTTTGGACCGTTAAAAGTGTTTTTACACTCATTTTTTTATCTTTTTTTTTCTGTTACTACAGTACAGTGTATTTATGTCCTTTTTCCAATTTCTGTGGCTTTGTTATGTTTTTATGTTCTAGATTATGATTTTACAAGTGTGTTAGGATAGTTAGAGACTCAGGCCAAAGTGTGTAAAACCAAGATTCGGGTTACATCACTCTCGGATCTATGTGGTAACTCGAGGACCCCCTGTATTCAGCTTAAAGTTCAGTGGGTTACTTTAAGGTACTTTAAGGTACACCCAATGCAGATGCAGGTGTTAAACTGAAAACAGTCTACATAATTTCCATAGAACGCTGAATGAGCAGATGTGTACAAACACCAGAAATATAATTATGTAAAACTTTGCGGTAAGAATATTTAAACGGTGTGAAAAAGGATCACATTTAAATGCAGCAAAATTCTTAAAATACTCATCACCGTATTTCAGTACAGGGGGAGCACATTTTAGAGTCCCCAGCCTGGGTGCAGAGTGTTTCTCTGGGCTCATTATTACAGTGTAGATGTGGTAGATAAGAGTGTTATTTTATTCCACTGTGTGTGTTGAGTGTTTTTTTATGTAATGCTGGAAGTGCAGTCATGTTTCCCAGGTAACCTGCTACAGGGTTCACAAAGCACAACAAAAATACACACAAACACAAACGCACACTGAACACTCTGCCCCACACCAGAGCCTAAATAAGTGCTCTCTCTGAAGAGGTGCAGATGTGAGGGAGTAAGAGAGGAAGAGAGAGAGAGCGAGAGCGAGAGAGAGGAGAGATACAAAGGGACAGGAAAGATAAGATTAACACTAAGAAAGACTGTGAATTACAGACAGATAGGAGAGATAGAGTGACCTAGGAACAAAGAGAAGAGGAGAGAGAGAGACACGCACACAAAGGGATGAGAGAAAAACACAAAGGGAGGAGAGATAGAGAGAACAGAAATAGAAAGAAACAAACAAACAAATAAATAAAAAAGAAAGAGTGTGTGCAATGTTGTTGAGAGGGAGAAAGAAGAAGTAACACAAAGAAGGAAAGAAAGAAAGAAAGAAGTGAGACAGAAACAAACAAAAGAAGAAAAACAAAGATTACATGCAACATAGTTGAGATAGAGAAAGAAAGAAAAAAAGGAAAAGGTGGACAGACTGGGTAAGACTGAGGCAGAGAGGAAAAGAGAGTGAGAGAAGGAAGGACGAGAGTTACAGAATTTGTTTTGTTGTGTCTAAAGTGGAGACAGAGGTGACAATATGGAAGAGTGGTGGAGTCTCATTGACTTGTAGTGTAGAGAGTTGTTGCTTATAAGCTCAGTATGATCTCCCCCCTCTCTCTCTCCGGCCATATGACACACAGAAGCGTTCCTGCTGGCTCTTTCACATCTCCTGCACTGGAACAGAGTACTTTACCGCCGCAATACTGGGAGACACACACACACACACACACACACACACACACACACACACACACAAACATGAACAAACACTTCTGCCCAGGGGGAGGGAAATTGACAGTCGCACCATAAGCAGCAGCAGGAAAGAACCTGCACTGACCTCTCCATCTCACACAATGCTCAGTGCAAAGGAGTCAAACAGCGAAGCACACACACACACACACACACACACTCATGGACTTACGCATGCTTGTGCGCACGCACCACACATGGTCTCACACACACATATACATACACACACACATACTATAAAAAAATAATCTTGCTGCTGTCGACGCAGGTGGTCACAGAGTGCAAGCAGAGGATATTTCACACAAATGTTCTCTTATTCTCACCTCACAGTCACAAACTCTGCACAAGCCTGAGGCCTCCAATTCAGCCTTTAGCTCCAAAATGAAGGATATATATATATATCCTTCAGATGTGGAATAGAAAGTATATACAGTAGCTATATTTAATATATATTATAGATCCCTGCTGGAAAAAACTGCTGAGACCAGCATTAATGTAATCAAGGAAAGGATGCTTCATTCAACTGTCCTGAACCAGCCAGGACTGACTAACCCTGCAGAAATGGTGGCTAGATACTGCATCATAACATCACAATGTCAATATAGTAGAGCCAAAGTGGTTCATTTGGTAGAGAGAGAAACAGAGAAATCACTAGACTGCAATATTGGAACCACCATGTTAAAGTGCTGAATTGAATCTGTTTGGCTTCTCAATCAGTGTTTTATCCATAAAAATATACCTAAAACAGCAAAAAGTACCAAAACTACACCATCTCTGTCTTCAAGGTCGCCTTTCATAAGCATACAACATGTAATTTGAAATTAATAACACACTTTAAAGAAATACTGATACTGATCATTCATATGACAAACAAAGTTGATTATCTCATTACAATAGCATTTGTCAGGGTGGGAAATATTAGACAGCAAGTGAGCAGTCCGTTCTTGAAGTTGATGCGTGGAAGCAGGACCAAAGGGGCGAGGATAAGGATCTGAAGGACTTTGACAAGGGCCAAACTATTTGCTAGAGGAATGGATCAAAGCATCTCCAAATGTTATTGTGGGGGGTTCCTGTTAAGCAGTGTTTAGTACCTGTCAAAAGTGGTCCAAGGAATGACAACTGGCAAACCAGTGAGAGGGTCATAAGTGCCCATGGCTCATTGATGTACATGGGGAGTGACAGCTAGTTGGTCCAGTCTGATGGAGGACACAAAGTGCTGACAAGTTAATGCTGGCCACACAGTGCATTGCAACTTGCTGTGTATGGAGCTGCAGACCAGTCAGAGTGCCCATGCTGGGCCCTGTCCATCATCAAAAGTGCCTACAATGGGCAAGTAAACATAAGAACTGTGTCATGGACCAACAGAAGAATGTGTGATTAACCAGGGGAGGAGATGGCACCGGCTTGCACTATGAGAAGAGGGCAAGTCGGTGGACAGTGTTCTGATGAGAACCCTTGGGAACCCTGGGATTCATGTGGATGTTACTTTGACATGTATCACCTACCTAAACATTGTTGTAGACATATTACACCCCTTCATGTCAGTGGTACTCCCGAATGGCAGGGGTCTCTTTCAGCAGGATAATGCACCCTGCCAAGCCACAAGAGTAGCTCAGGAGTGGTTTGAGGAACATGATAAAATTCCAAATTCCCAGAATCTCAGTCCCAATTGGCCGTTTGTGGGATGTGCTGGACAAGCTAGTCCGATCCATGAAGGCTCCACCTCACAACATACTGGACTGAAGAGATCTACTGATGATGTTTTGCCACCAGTTCTATTACACATCTTCAGAGGTCTTGCTGAGTCCATGCGCTGTTGGGTCAGAGCTGTTTTGGTGTTGTGAGTGTAAGTTATGGCTCATTAGTGTAAGCCACACTTTAGTGCTATAACTTCTCATTTGATTCAATGAAATCTGAAGTCTTCTGTGAAGCTTGTCTAACCTGGCAACAGCTGCTATGAACCTTCTGATCTGTGGATCTGTGGATGTACCACACATGCACGAACACACGCACACACACACACACACACACACACACACACACACAAACACACATCACACAGCTCAAACCACACACAGCATATTTAATCACTCTGAGCATCATTGTCCGTCCTCCAGAGATCTGTGTGAAGGCGACGGCTGTACGTGACTACTAGCAGTTCTCAGTGCAGTGGTGATTTCTCCTGCAGATTGGGCGAGTCACTTTCAGTTAAGAATTGCGGGTCTCTAATATTTTGCCACAAGCAACCTGCTCTCCAAGGACCAAGTAAGAAGACAAAGTCTCCATGATAATGGGAGAAGGGGAACCTTGTGGTGAAGCGCTTTTGTTTTTGACTGACAGCCCGAGCAGTGAACCCTCTCCTTTTCTGCAAAGGCAGCTCAGCGACAAAGAACTTAGCTGTCATATTGACTAAGAATGAGAGAGGGAGATGGGCGAGAAAGAAAGACGTTGCATTGCTAACATTATGACTCTCATTAAATATTCAAACCCACAAAATTAATTTTTCAAACACCTTTAACAACGCAGGATCCCACTGGAGGCTTGGGGTTTCGGAGGTAGGTTTGGTCGAGACATGAAATTTCAATTTGCACCATAACGCCACCTTGTTTGACACTCCAGGTCTTTCTCGGGGAAACCAAGTTGTCGTGTAGAATAAGAATGGGGACAGTAGAAAAAAGCCAAGTGAAACAACAGCCATTCATGACAAAGACAAAGGAGTGAAGTCTGGTCTGGTCCCGTCTGGTCTGGTCCTACAGAAGAGCTACTGTAGGACAAATTGCTGAAAAAGTTAATGCTAGCTATGAAAAAAGTGTGTTAGAACACATAGTGCATCAAAGATAAGTGCAGATGAGACTATGTAGCAGCAGGGCAGACAAAGTATACGGAGCACATGTAGTGCCCTGTCTACAAAGTGCCTACAGTGAGTCTCAGAACAAGACCATGGAAAAATGGAAGTCCTGGTCTGATGAATCACATTTTGTGAATGGCCTGGTGCATTTTGACTTGACACTTTGTTAAGTACCACCTATCTAAACATTGTTGTAGACCTTGTCTTCTTCATAGCTTCCTTCATGTTCCTTAATGTCAGTGGTCTCTTTCAGCAGGACAGTGTGCCCTGCCACTCTGCTAATATTGTGCAGAAATGGTGTGAGCAGCATGAGGTGCTGAATTAAGGTGTTGACTTGGCCTCCAATTAACCTAGATATCAGTCTGATCAAGCATCTGGGGGATGTCCTGGACAAACTAATCTGATGCATGTAGGCTCCACCTCACAAGTAACAACAAGGGATCTAATGCTAACATATTGGTGCCGGGCATCACAGCGCACCTTCAGATATCTGTGCCTTGATGGGTCAGAGCTGCTGGTGGCACAAGAAGGACCTTGTGCTTATTGCTGTAAGCCTATTAGTGACTTGATATAAGGTTCTTCCTGATGGGAGTGGTCTTTTCCAGGGTGACCAGTTTGTCTTTTCTGC
This sequence comes from Brachyalestes nurse, assembly GCA_037974405.1. Classification (NCBI taxonomy): domain Eukaryota; kingdom Metazoa; phylum Chordata; class Actinopteri; order Characiformes; family Alestidae; genus Brachyalestes; species Brachyalestes nurse. The sequence continues at coordinate 12,771 of JBBPCY010046369.1, forward strand.
AGGGTGGAGGGGTCACTCTGGTTTGAAGATCTGAAAATGCATTGCATGATGACTTTGAAAATGATGAAACTCATATGCCATGGACACCATTTGAATATCTGTGTTAGCTCTCCACCACCATCATCTAATTCCCTAATCAATTTAGGGAATTTCTTTTGGAATAGTATAGTTCCAGATACTAAGGTACATTGAATTACTTCTGGTGGCCCAATACTAGTTATGAAAACACTGAATCCTGAATCGATATACTTTGTCCATTTTAATAGATTCACTTTCTATATAGGTGTAGTTCCACATGGTGGTCCAACTGGTCCATCTGTGTATTTGCCCTGTTCAGGACCTCCAGTGCGCAGGTATTACTAATCTCTCTCTGTCTCTCTCGCTCTCTTTCTCTCTCTCTCTCTCTCTCTCTCTCTCTCTCTCTCTCTCTCTCTCTCTCTCTCTCTCTCTCTCTCTCTC
>JBBPCY010046380.1:0-13229 GCA_037974405.1 Brachyalestes nurse
CACGTGCGGCGCGCGCACGGCGTGCACTCGTAGGCCGCGACCGCGCGCAGCAGCGCCGGGAGGTGCAGCAGCAAGAGGGCGAGCAGGGGCCCGCGATGCATGCTGAACGAGGTGAGGAGGTCAGAACTGATCCAACACACTCACGGACTCCCGTTCTGGTAGAAGCAGACAGGAGCGCGAGGTCCTCTTTTGGAGAGTCGCAAGTTTCCTCAAAAGTTCCGAAGAAAGAAGGAAATCAGCACCAGAATGTGGCAGGAGATGCTAAGAGGACATCTGGCTGTTCCTCGCCCTGCAGCTGCATTAGAATGCTCTCCAGAACTTCTCCTAAAGTTTCTCCAGTTCTGTGAAGTTCCTCTCGAGCGCAGGGAGTAAACTGTGGAGATGCTGTAGGTTTCAACGTGCCACCGCCTCTGCAGAACTGGGATGCAATCTGAAGCTCACGCTGACATTAGGGGGATATAGAGGTGGGAGGCGCCCCCTCCTCCTGAATGACACTGCCTCCCTCCAATCCGGGGTGGAGCAGAGAGGGCGTACTCGGGCCAGCGAGCAGAGGTGGAAGACCAGACCAGCCTCGGTCCAGCACCTTTCACTTGGACGAGCAGGTCGAGTCCAGATATAACCAGTGGTCTGTTTAGTGTCTCACCAGCAGAGGTGGTCAGTAGCTTCCTGCATGTACCCAGTTATTTCGTTATTTTTTATATATTTGTACTTCTCTACTGAGCCCCACTGGTGACATCCCCTCCAAATAAAAAACATGCATGGGAAGAAGATAATTAAGTTGAGAACAAGATTTAGTAAGAAATTATCTTGTTCCCATGTCTGGCTCCCAAGCACTGTAAATCATGTCCATGCATCATTTTTATTCAGAAAAGATGTCACCAGCAGAGCTCTGTTCTTTCCTAAGTATTTTCACATAAGTGCTGCATAATATGGACAAAAGATTAGCATTATGATTATGCTGCTATGTATTGCAATTGTGATGCCTTTCAATATATTAAAATAACATCCTAACTTTTTTTCTGGAATTAAACATGCTTGAAGTACCTAAATACTGTTAATATCAATGTACACTGTGATGTGCACTCACCCCGACCATTTATACAGTTCATATATTTTAGGTTTCTTTATTATATTTAAAAGTTTCTGTAACTTCCAAGTTGTCTGCAAAGATTGTGTGTGTATATATATATATATGTAGTAGCAGTTCTCATATATATTTACTTAACAATATGTTCTGTTTTGCTGCATTTTAATGAAAAGGTTCTCTTGTTGCATTTTGATTTGTTGATTCGTTTAATAATAGTCTTCTGTATGTGTGTGCATATATATATATATATATATGTATATACAATTTAAAAAAAATATATATTATCATATCTGTCCTCCTTCCATGGTATCCAGGGAGATGTAGCTAAGTGAGCGTTCCCATTGGTTAGACTTTCAGGTGTCAGAAAAAACAGTTACTTAACTAGGGAATGAAAGAGGAATATATGACGCTTTTATTTCCAATCTATTGCCCTTGACTTTCTAGAAGTCCAAGATACATCACTGAAAGTGAATATGAGTAGCAGCACCAAATAGTGGGTTTCAGTCAGACGGTATACAGCAATAGCTCTGTCAGAATATATTACAAAAGGAATCACTGTAGAAATGGTCCGTAATATAACATACTGGTAGAATCTCATCAGGGTGCAACCTGAAATGAGCATTATGGCACAGATGTTTTTTTTTCTTTGTTTTAACATTTATGGCCCAAACTGAAGGTCTATTTCTAATGGTTATGATTCATACTTTTACAAAACTCTGGGTACCAACCTTTATGTACAAGAGACAGTGAAAAATGCCCATCCTCCTATAGGCCACAATGTATAACAGAATTACAACAAATAGGAATTATGTGATCAAACAGAGGCATTCGATCTAGACAAAGGACAGATAGGCTCAAGCACTGTCAAAAAATATATGAATAAGGAACTCTACTTAGTGATGATAAAAGGATATTTTAGTGCACCTAAGACATGTATTGATAGCCTTTAGTCAGTTTTCTGTGTATTAAGCTTTGTAGAAGCACTGGAAAAGGATCAGATTCTACAACTTTTGTGTCAGTTATTCTATAATAACAAAAGTCATATTATGATCCATGTCAGTTGGATGCAGTAGTACTTGAAGTTATATGTAAGAATGCAGTAACTTTAATGGCAGGACCCTGTACAAACAACAAACCCACAAAACATGTCAAGAATTAACAACAACACAGTCTCATGCACAATTTTCCACAAGTCTGTTGCACAAGCCATGCATAGTACAACAACAATGGCAGTTCACACGGGTCCAGGGATGTAGCGTACATGTCCTGAGCCCTACACTGCATAAATGTATGCCGCAGTGGATTGTATGGAAGAATGCCTTGTCCTGTTTTTGACTGGGAGCTGAGCCTTGCAGCCAGAAAGGTAGCAGCTCCAATGTAAGTGAAAGTGTAAGCCTAGAATCTGAGAGAACTTTCTTTGCTTGGATACGGGTTGTGGATCTGTAAAGCCTAGCAATTTGCTGGCGGTAAGCATCCTTTTCCCAACTGTTTGGTGTGAATTCAAACAATAACATCCTTTCTGTTTGCTGTGCCCACAAAAGACAACCACCAAAATGAGATGCTTGAGAAAAGGTTTATGGGCCCAGAGTATTTCCTTTTGTCATCCAGAAAATGAAAATAACTGGAATATGTTTTTGATGGTGCTGTAAATGGAGATTTATGTTTCTCACTGGGATCAAGTATTCTAACAGATTTCCTCACTTTGAACTTACATGCCATCCACTACATTTCCCAGAAATGAAACACACAGTTCCAAACAGAAACTGAATGTTAAGGGTGGGTGCTTCAGTACTGAAAGAGAATTGGAGAACTGACCCTGAAACAAAAATATCATACTAAATGTTTTGTTTAAACAGTGAACTTGACTATACATTCATATATAAAATCCAATGTGTTTTTGATGCTGGAAAATTGAGAAGTGGCTGTAGCAAAAACTGCAAAGAAACCACTCTTCCTTTGGCCCTTCATCTCTGGGTCTCATTCACACACGCAGCCTCATGAGTAAATGCTCTATACCAGCAGATCAAATGGAGTTATTTCACTCCACTGAAATTTAGGCTTATAACTTACGCAAAGGCTTTGACATGTAATTCCACATTTACTGCTTTTTTATTGTGGAACTCACAAAGAATTCCCTCGTTTATATGCACAAAAATACTTTTCAAAGTATTCATCAGGGTACTAGCCTTGGTATTATTTGGTATAGGGCTGAGAAAAAAAAAAACTACGGTGAGTCAAAACCTTAAATTAATCTCAAGACACAGATGTTTAACTTTACACCTTGGTTATTGTTATCCAGATATTTTTTAGAGAAGAGTTGAATAGTTGAAGTGTCTATTGTATTGTCTTGGCCTGCTTTAGCATAAAAAAGTCTTTTGTGGTGAGTTCCTGTTTATTTACTGGTTCTGCAGAAAAGATGTAATATAACAGTGGAAGAGATGGCGCAGGGAATTAAGTGCAGACTTGCTTAACCCAGCTCTGGTCCCGGATTAACCACCCCTGCACATTTTGTTACCTTCTTTAACATAACGCATTTAAGCAGTTAACTAATTAACAAGTTCATCCTGAGTTGAAATGGGTCGTTAAGCCTTGTTACCTCTTCACTGTATATAAGACAAGATGTTTTGTCTTCTGGCCATTGTTTTTCACCAGGTCGGCCCATCGTGCAATGAGTTCTTGTTCCATAGCCCAGCAGCTAAACAATGCACTAAAGGCATGCTGGTCACAGGGCAAGAGGTCAGTAAAGCTTACATCTCAATTAGCAAAGTTTACCTGCTACAGTCAGACATATTTCTGGACCCTCAGCCTCGCTCTGCCAGGTTTTTGTTCTCGTTAGAGCAAGCCGTGGAGCAGATGATTTCACTGATATTCACATTCATAACATCATCTCCTCCAGAAACATCTGCACACTACAGCAGTGTCCAAAAGAAACACAATACTTCACAGGACAGACTACTCTCTCTGTTTCTCTTTCAGTGCTCTATGTTATGCAGCACACTGGGATGATTTGGGTGTATCTAACAGATCTGATCAGCGGGTCACAATTCTGAAATAACAAGCTTCTAAATAATACACAGAGCTGTTTTTTGCTAGAAGCAGCATAAAAAGCCGCTTAGGACCCCTGAGTCATGGGGGGCCGGATACTAAGTTGTTTTTGCAATCAAGATGTTGACAAAAAATCTCGTAAAGACGTTCATAAATGACTTTGCTTCTTAAAAAGTGTTTCAACATTTATTGTAATTATATCATTTAATTGTTATTCTGATTATTTTATTTTATATGAATGATTTGGTAAGGTTTAATCTTTTTTTAGTCCTTTTTGGCAAAGTTTAGGGTTTTTTTTAAAGATCCAATGATGGGCCTCAGTGATAGGGTATGGTAGGTATCCTACAGATAAAGTTCCACAAACAGCAAAGCAAGGATGCCCAGTCAGTCTAGCAGACATGCTCACCAATTTACTTATGATGGCCTTTCAAGCCAAGCCAGCTGGGCTCTCTCAAAGACCAGGCATCCGTCTTTATCATCCCATCGCTTTGCTTTGGCAGGCTGGTCATGGAAAATGGCTTACACCCGCTTGGCCTTTCTCCTACTCTGTTCAGTTTAATACTTTAATACATTTATTCATTACAAATTGCAACACAAATAAAAAGTATGTATGCTTTCTTTCTTTCATGTGCATCTGCATGTTGTTTTCAGACAGCAGAATTTGACGTAGGTGTGGTAAAGGTCTCCACCATTACGGTCTGCGCTGAGTGTCATGACCAAAGACATGCTGTGTTCAGTTTACCTGAATAGCTGTGACCTTAATTGAGCTTAACTGTGTCCTGATACGTGTGCCCAGCCTTTCTGCGCCAACCGTGTCTGGACATTTGTTTTACTAAAGGGAAAGTATGAGAGAATGATAATGAAAAATTACTAAAGTTGTCTGCATCTGCATGAGGCCACCTTTGAGGTTGGTATAACATGAAATACATCAAACAGCGCATTAGTAAGGACATGTTAAGGACCAGTTTCTTCATAAGCAAGTAGAATGCAAGAAATTAGCACTGGAGCATACAGGATAAAAAGCCACTAGCACTGCATGACTCTACAAGAGACACTCTGCTCTTTGACCCTTGTGACCTCTGACTGTGAAGTGTCAGTACTAACCCAGTTTCTCAGAAGTGTCTACCTCTTATATGATGAGCAAACCTGTTCCATCTTTCTCCATAGTCAAGGTTTAACAATACATCATGACATTGTGATGAAACAGCAATGAAGTGTTTCCAACAGATTTGAAATATACTTTGCAGCTGAGGTGTAGCCAGAGGTTTGTGTGTGTGTGTGTGTGTGTGTGTGTGTGTGTGTATGTAATATGTTCTTACAAATACGCCCATATTATTATTAAAATATGTCACTGTTTATCAGCGACTGCATTTTCCTTGGTTTTCTAAAGAATCAATACAACACGTTGTCAGAAGGCACAGTACATGCAAGCTCATTTATGGACATGTACAGAGAAGCTACTAAGGGATGCTCTTTCAGTGTTTCTCAGGTCAGTGCTAGCCTTAAAAACAAATAACTGGCTTTAGCTTACCTGAAATTAGCAGACAAGGCATCACTATATAGCTGAGTTCCTATCATCTTTATTAGGAAGATTCTTGATCCTTTGGCTCTAATAGGCTGTGCTACAGAGCCTATTTAGAAGCATGAAGCATGCTTGCAGAGAAAACAGTGAATCTAAGTGTTAGATGATTGTCAGGACAAACGTTGTTTGGTTGGTTCTGTGATTTTTATAATTCAGCTGCAACTACTCATACAAAACCACAGTCACAAAAAAAAAACATGAATACTGTCTTTTCTTAGAATGGCATCCGCTAGAACTGCCAAAGTGCTATAGATCCCAAATATACCATTTCTTTTGCATGTGCTCCAGGTAAGTTTTAATATCACTCATGTACTACAGAAGGCACAAAAAATAACATTCTGAAGTAGTACTGAGCTTACTGTAGTACTTTGTTATGCATCCATTTGTCCTGATGACAGTACCAGTCCTGTTGGGAAAGGATTACTCCAGTCTCTTGAGAGATACCCTCACCATTTTAGCCATTTTTAACCATTTGTGTGTGTATGCGAATGCATATGTTTTGGTGGGGAAGAATTGTATTTCTTGCCTTTGAATTATAGCTGAAACCTCAGCATATGTGTACAGTTAAGTGTCTTGAAGGTGTTTTTGAATTGCCTGACAGGCCTGAGAACCTGCCGGTGTCCTTGCCAGATCATCTCTTCCAAGTGAGACTAGACATGATATGTGATGTCTGCGAGGGGATTGGACAGTCTTCCTGCACCAGCCTGTTGCTATGTGCTGCAGCTGCTCCCAAAACATAGCCTTGAGAGGGTCTTCACCTCTAGCTCAAATAGCACATGTACAAGGCTTATCTCAGCTGGAGAGCTCGAGGAGATCTCTCTCAAACTAGAAAAACCGTTCAAAAAACTTAATTCTCTCAACAATTTACTTGGAAAAGAAAGCAGAAACTTGCTGGTTCTGCTAAAAAAAGAGCTTCAGTTGCTTCATGGACAGAACCAGACGGAGCCCATCATATGACCTGTAGTCACTTTCTTTTTATCTCAGTGAAAACTGTCAAGGAATGAAGTGTGATATGTCTTTTATAACGGCAGTGATGGAGAGATAAGCTGCCAGAGCTCCTGAATACACGAACAAATATGTTTCCTAAACCATTCCATGATATATGAGGTCATTTCATACAGTGACAAGCATTTTCTTAGATCTTCCTAATGACCCTCTACACCCTGTGTTATATGCTTGGGGTCAGGTTGGACGACTTGCCCTTGTGTAAGTCTCCCCTAAGCTGATTGACTGTAACTGTCTGTTGGGTTGGGAAGGTGAAAGACATGGACCTCTACAAGAACACAGTAAATCTCCAGGCACTGAGCATCATAGTGGGCTCTGTGCCCTGAATGTCAAACCTCCAGGCATAAATGAAGCTGAGGTTCAGTGAGTTTATCAGCACAGAGGATGTCCTCCAACTGCGCCTGTCTCTGGAGCTAATCAACAACTTGCCAGTTGGGCATAGTGTATTTTCACATACGGTATCAGTGAAACACACAATACATAAATCACTATTATCTATGGCAACAGAGAGCTGTTTTTTCCTGTTGGAGAAGCCGTGCTCAGTTGGTGAGGGGGAACTGGAGACCTGTGTGGAAATAAAAGTGACGATGTTAGGGGTCATTGTCCAAACATGTTTTCCACTAAACATTTCCTTGGAACAGATTTCTTAAATGAACGTTTTCACTATGAGCACCTCAATGCTGACACATGTCCTTAAATCCTAGATGGTTCACAGTGTGGGGTAGAAAAAGTAATGACCAGGATTCCTTACTGAAGGAAACACTCTCGAAATGCTGCCTACAAGCTCAAATACATATTAATATGTTTGTTACAAGCTTCACATAAAACAATTAACGTCTTTTACATGCGTCAGATGTCCATTTTTAAATGAAAACAGGTGTTTTGATGTTTTAGCCCAGTTTATAGTTTAGCCAGGACCTGAACTGGCTTAGGGTTTTTTAAGCATCCTTTCATGGGTGGACTTCAGTATGTTGCCTGCTCCAAAAGTCAACATCAGCAACCTGTTACCAAGAAAAGGAAAGAGGCAAAAAAACAAGACAATCTGCAATTTTCTAATGCAATCCAGAGAAATTGGGACTACAAACAACAGTGCAGTACCTTGTAGACCACAAAACTGACCCCATCAGATAACAGCATTTAAATCTTTCATCTTTGAGAGAGTGAGAGGAGAAATTCGACCTCCACTCTTGCTTCAGATGTGAAAACAATCCACAGGTGTTTCTTCCCAGCATTCCACTGTGAGAAAGTGACAGTGAGATGTGGACTGAGGTTTTATGGGCCGATGAGTGTAAATTTTTAAATTGCCTGTTTGTAAACCTTGAGAAAGAATGGAGAATTAACTTGTTTGCCTATCTCCCTAAGCCTGCGCAAACGGAACACTGCACATCCCTCTCCAAGGCTTAATCTGTAACTCTTTGCAATGGTGGCAAAAATTCAACAGTGAACTGGAACTATTGTGCCCCCAAACCGTACTACCACACCTGCCCTTAACGTTAAGCCTTTGGCTTGCGTGAGCAATCAGTGTAGTCTGCACCATGAGGTCAGTTTTCTAGACCTTGGTGCAGAGGGGGAATCGCCCTCAGGTGAGGCTGCAGTATTTACAGCCACGCTTCCATCTGCTTCTGGAATGTCAATCTTCTCCTTTTCAGAGGGCGGTAAATCCCACCACCATAATTACAGTGTCACCAGCTCAAACTTAAAAGTGAAATTACCACCTTTGCCGGGGCCATGGCGGCCAGTGCTCAAGGGTTTTAAATGCACTCTGGTGTTATAGTCTGGGGGTGAGATGGACAGGGGTTGAAGAGAAGTATGTGAAAATGGTTCTTGTCCAACCTCACACTGGCATTTTAGCTTGTGTGTGCATGTTTTTTGTTTTTCCCTTTCAAAACATCATTTGCTTTTGGTAGGAATGCACCAATATGGGAATTGTGGGCCAGAGCTGTTTTTTTCATGTGCAAAAGCTAGGACACATCTGGTCAAATAATGTTTTGTTGATTTTCTAAGTGAAAGTTTTTACACACATCTTACACACCCCTTGAAATACATGATTACTGGTGAATTTAACATTAATTAGAAAATAAAAACAAGTCTTTGCAAAATGTATGGTATGCTTTTGATATTATGGTTTATTTTTCCCCATATGTTAAAAAATGGAAAATGTGCACTAAAATGAGCAAAAAAAATGCCATATTTGCTTCAAAATCAAAAGCAACAAGATGGAATTTGAACAGTGTGTCAAGACTTTTACGTCTGACTGTACCTTTAACAAACATGCAAAATGTAGAAATGTACGTTGCTGTTTTGGTTTGGTTTAAGCTTATATAGTTTGTTTAATTAAAAATAGTAACTACACACAATAATCTGCAAAGAATGACAGAAGATGATCCTGCAGGAAAACATTCTTATGGCTTAAGTAGTCCAAAAAACAAGAGAAACTGACAATATACTTGTGACTTTCTTGCTTAATATCTTAATATCTTTGCACACTATAATGCCACAGATTGAGAAATGTTCACTTCCACCTGCTACATATGACTTTCTAGTTCTATTTCTAAGACACCAAAGCAGAATGTATCTAATAAAGGACATTCATGTACGGAAAAGACATTGAGAATGGTTGGTAACATTTCAGAAAAGGCTATCATTCAGCCTGCATAAACATTTATAAAAGTCTATAACAACTGTCAGTCGTCATAACATTTTATAAATGAAAAGTCATCTACTGCAGCAAGACTTGGTCATTGACTAAAGCAACTTTTATAACAACTGACACCTGTTGGAAGATGATGTTCTAAATGTCAGTCATTATGAAAAGTTACAAAAATGTTACCAACATGTTTATTACCGGTACTTATGATTTAGAATTACAACTGTGACACTTTTTTCTTCTCTCCTGGTGATACTAATATTGAAAACTTAAAAACAATTTGCTTTAAAATAAACAATTTGCTATCAGTACACTTTACAAAGATGAGTATCTAAAAGTAGTCTATACTCAAACACACAACCCCACAAGAAGAAAGCCACAGCCGGACCACTCAGGCTAGGTTTGTTTTAGAATTTAATTAGATTTTTCTCCTTTGTATATCCGATCCAGCCTTTTCTGATACCCAGTATCAGAATGATTAAAAAAGATGTAAATAATATTCTGCCAAAAGAGCTAGTATAGTCTGCACACTTACAGAAATATAAATATATATTATTTCTGAAATGAACTGAATGATTTTAATATTCAACAACCTTATTTATTGTGTTGTATGTGGTCAGTTGCGTGAAAGTGGATGTGGTAAGCTCACATTCTAGTGAAAAGTCTCCCTCTGCTGGTCAGCAAGACACTTATTCCTCAGTTGCTCCAGGGACACTGTCCCTGTAACTAATGACTGTAAGTCACTCTGATATAAGAGCATCAACCAAGTGCCCTTTTACCCTTTTGATATTTTTGCTTCGCTACGCCTATATTGTACTATAAAACACAGATAATATGTCATCAAAGAACTCCAGACGAGAAACACAGGGAGGGATGGAGATGAAGAAGAAAGGGGTGAATTACACATGGAAGAGCATTCACACTTCTATGTAATTTATCTATAAAACTTTTGGAACTGTGTCTTTAACATGAGGTTCATGACTCTTAAACCAAAGGAGCCACAGAGCTGCACAGATTAGTGTCTGTTACCCCTCAAGTACTGTCCGTCTTAGGCCGGTCTGAACAAAAATAAAGGATCAGGTTTTTGATTCCAATCCATTTATGTTGTAGACCTTTGAATCAGTTACTGTCATGTATTCCATAAGAATGTTTATTTTAGTCTTCTGGTTCTGGAGGCAAACTGCTCTGCACATCTGAGTGTTTTCACTGCTCCCAACACACCTGATCAAACTAATTAGTATATTAATCACCTCTTACTAGGCTGCTGTATGTGTTAAAGCAGATAAAGTGCTAAAATGTGCAGGGCAGTGTACCTCCAGGACCAAGGTTGGGAAACACTGGTCTAGATGTCACACAGAAATGCAGTTTGATATGAAATGCAATTTGGTACTGTTTACAAAATCCATGATGAAAAATAATACCAAAGCTGGTTGAACCAAAGACATTTCCACCACTAGATCATCTAGTAACACAACTGTTGTGCAGTTCACAGATTCTGATATTTGCACATTTCAGAGATAACCTGATCTCTTTACTATAAATACTGTCTTGTACTTCCCAAGACTGTACATTGTGTGCTAAAGAATCAAACAGCATATTTTGACCCATTTTCACTAGCGACCGATTGTTTTGTTGTTCTGATTGGGTTTGAAACTTTCTACACAAATGAGAGAACTGAGGATTGTAGTGACCCTTAGTCAGACAGCACTATACTGAATCTGATCGTTTACCAATAGAAGAGAGTGAGAGAGGCATACACCTGCATGTTGTCTGCTCCAACTGTACATGTGTGTCAAAAGTTATGCCTGACTCTACATAGTGATTGTATGCATGTAGTGTGTGTGTGTGTATGTGTGAAAGAGAGAGAATATTTTCCTTATTCTGTTTAATGAACGCTGTTTTTGTGCGTGTGTGCCCCCGCGATAGGTTTCCTGTTTTTCCTCGTGTTCAAATACCAGCAAACAATGCTCGGAAGGCGCTGCAGGTCTGCGCGTCTAGACGCCCGTGTACCAGTCAGTCTGGGGAGACTGAGACAGCAGACAGTGCACTGACCTGCGGTCAGCCGCCTGCCGTGACAAGCACACGCTTTCGTTTCTCCATCACACACCACGCTAGTTTCATATCAAAATATTGTCTTATTTTCCCAGGCTCTCGTAGGGGTTGACTTTGCTGGTATTTGCTACTTAATATGCGTTACTATCTCTTGAGAAACAAAAGAGCAGCAACAAGTTGCCTTCATAAACAGAAGCAGTGACTACAGAAGCAGTAACACAGCCTGGCCAGTAGAGGGCAGAGAGAGACAGACGTTCTGCCAGCCTTCTTCCATGAAGAATTGTGCTCAAACTCCACTCCCCTTCTTTGTACTTGCACTCACTGGTTACTTCATGAGCTCCACTTACCTGCTGGGTGCACAGACGGCAGTTTCTGACCACAGGACCACTGCTGGCTAGATAATATTCAGGCAGACCATTCTCAGCCGTGCAGCGTAGGTGGCATCCTTGTGTTTGTAGCACTAGTATGAGTGTATCAGGCACAGCTGGGGTTTTACACGTCAGTATGCAATGCTGGGTGGTCCACCACCTGCAAATATCCATCCAATAGCGGTTTTGTGGTCTGACACTGATCACTGGGGTATGGAGTACAGGGTGGCAGACAAACTGTGCAGAACAATGGATGGAATGGAAGAACAAGACTCATTTCTCAGCTGCTTTAACACACCTAACTGGTATCTGCTAATTAATTAAATATTGCATAACTGAGCAGGTAAATAACTAAACTGCACTGGCATTCCAGCACAGAACTGATGACCTGGACTGTAGTCTGCAATTGCACAATTAGTGGAACTGTAAGGGGTTTCTAATAAAGTGGCCTGGGGGCAGTGCTAATGGAGGTGTGCACAATGTAAAAGACTTGTGTCTAACATTCAGAGTTTTCTCATTGTGTTATTGAAATGAAGTAGGTGTTTGGGGTTGGGGGTTGGGCTGCTTAGCCCTAACAATGTAAAAATGTTTCTCATCAAATGTTTAACAGTCATATGAAAGCCCATTGCTGCCAGTATCTGAATACTGACTTATTTTTCTTAATATAGTAGTTATTTGTCAGGTCTGGCCCAGTGGCCGGAAGAGGCCGCTATTTACTTTTTGTTTTAAGGGACTTTTATTTTGAATTATGTGTATGTTTGTGTCTAGAGTCATGGTCAGCTGTCTTGTGTTTAGTTTAAGTGATTGTGTTTTATGATTGGTTTGTGTCTGAGTGTGTTTAGCATTTAAGTTGCAAGAGTTTCTGTATTCATTGGCTGGTCATCCCTCACATTTACCCCCACGCTAGCTGCTCTTTATGTGTCTTTTGTTTAGTGTGTTTTAGGTTAGGCGCTTTTGTTTTGGTTATATATAGAGTCTGTGTCTTTTCATATTAAAAAAACATCAAAAGGAACCTGCATTTGTGCCTCGCCTCACTCCCCATGCACGCCAGATGTGACATTATTTTCTTGAAATATGGACTTGGAATCCCCAAATAATGATTTATGTTCCCAATAATTTGACTTGCAAAACAATTAGTTATTTAATTTTAAGAAAGATGTAATTGTGAAATATTACAATTACAGAATTTAGTGGATGCTTTTGTCCAAAGTGACTTCCATTCCTTAACTACAGGGGGCAATCTCCCTGGAGCAACTTGGCATTAAGGGTCTTGCTCAGGTACCCAGTGGTGGTACGCTGAAGGTAGGATTCGAACCCATGACCTCAAATATCCTACTCACTAGGCCTCCACCACCCAGTAAAATTTTTCCTCTGCATTTAACCCATTCACCAAGTGAAGCAGTGGGCAGCCAGGAACACAGCACCCGGGGAGCAGTGTGTGGG
>JBBPCY010046411.1:0-13228 GCA_037974405.1 Brachyalestes nurse
CTCTCTATCTCTCTCTCTCTCTCTCTCTCTCTCTCTCTGTCTCTCTCTTTCTATCTCTCTCTTTCTCTCCCCTCTGTCCCCATCTATCACTCTGTCTCTTTCTGTCTCTCTCTCTCTGTGGGTGTGTATCTACATGTCAGGAAATCACTCCCAGCCTCTCAGTTACATAAACCCCCGCCATCAGGGGGACCACATGCAGTCAGTCAGCGTACATGAAGCTAATCCTTTACTCGGCCTACGCAGAGGTTCATGAACAGATATCTGCTAGACGCCCCCACCCCCCCAAAGAACAGTGTCCATATTACTGTCGTATCTGTGCATAGACAGGATGATGATACACCATACACCAGGAAGTAGCCCCCCTGTTAGCGACAGGAAGTCCCCCTGATTGTTCTTCATCACTGACATGCAGTGAGAGCAACGGTAGCTGCACATTCCACCCAATGAGTGTATAAATCGGATCATCACTGTCAGAACAAAACCTCATATCTCCAAATAAGTAACTTTACTGGAAAAGGAAACAAAACGTTCAGCACTTTTGGTGCATGTTAGTGCAACCAGATGTTTTGGATCATTTCCTTTGTTCCATTCAACACCAATTTCTGGCAGAGCGATAAATGTTGCTGGTACTTTCATATTAATAGGTTGTTCTGACAGTGAGTATATGTATATGTACACTATATGGATAAAAGTATTGGGACGCCTGTCCATTCCACCAACCGGGACTTTGCATTCATATACATAGACTTTAAAATGGAGTTGGTCCCAGCTTTGCAGCTAGAACAGCTTCCACTCTTCTTGGAAGGCTTTCCACAAGATTTTGGAGTTTCTGTGGGAATTTGTGTCCATTCATTCTGTAGTGCATTAATGAGGTCAGGCACTGATGTTGGACGAGAAGGCCTCCCAAAGGTGTTGGATGGGGTTGAGGACAGGGCTCTATGTGGGCCAGTCAAGTTCTTCCTTTCCCAACTCTTCGCATAATGAGCTTGCTTTGTGCACAAAAGGTTGCTCCCCAAACTGGATCCACAAAGTTGAAAGCATGATGTTGTCTAAAATGTCTTGGTCTGCTGAAGCAGTAAGATTGGCCTTCACTGAAAGGGGTTTTGCCCAAACCCTGAAAAACGTGTGTCCCAACACTTTTGTCCATGTATATATATCCAATTTGCTATTGCTTTTGTTAGTTTGCTGCTCATTGATCTATCCATAGTCTCTCCAGTGTGGTCTCCAGCCACACATGAACAAGATGGCTACAATCATAGGTCCTATCATGACAACACAAATACTGCTGCTTGAGCAGCTGGGCTTCAGCCTGCACTGCCACTGATAGTTCAAGGGTCAAACTTGGGAAATGTAACTGCACATATCACCCATTCTTTGTAGAATGTCAAGGTCTTAATGAGCCATCAGTGGCATCAGGTAATATAAGAGGAGCCCAGAAACACTTGGACAACACCTCAGATTATTAAGAGGCAAAGAAGACACAGAAGAAATCAACTGAAGTAATATTAGAAACCAATATTTGGTGTTCACAAAGAACTTAATACGTTCAAAATTCTGTTATTGATGTTAATAAGGTTTAGAGCCCATAACAGTGTTATTTACAACACTAATATGAAACAAACATTACTTTAAATAACACTCTCTAAATGTAGGTCTTGACAGTTATATGCTAAAGTATGGGTGGGATTTTCAACCTATAAAGGTTCTGAAATTTAGAAATTTGCGATTTTGCTTTTAATACTGGACTGTATTAAGACAAAGGGAATCTTAAATGTCTCAGATTATAGGAAGTTCTTCCTCTGATGTGAAAGAGAGAGGCAGAGAAGAAAGAGCAGAAAGATCTGTGGGCAGAAATATCTGCTCAGCGGATATTGCGCTATCCGGGAGAACAGTGGTGTATTCATTGTAATGCATGTGTGTAAAAGTGGTCATTAGTCTGATCTGTTCATTTTTCTGGATAAAGAGCGAGTGTATACCTGGATTTCTGTTACAGGTGGGACGATACCACTTTTTCATGTCTGATACTAATACTGATACTGCAACCTTGGTTATTTGTTGTTACTAATCTAATGCTGTCTTTTCCCTTTACTTAATCAACTAAGCTGTTAATAATACATTTGTCTGGATGCACTTTGAATCCGAAATGGCTCTCGTCTACACCCACATAGTGCACAATTTGTCCATTATGCTTTTCTGCAAACATGGTTGAATCACCAGTGGCTCTTTGTTAGACATACTATACACTCTTTGGGTGTACAAGCCTGTTTTAATTCCTACATACTGCATTATGTAAGGAAAAGAGACCCATTTGAGACACAGACTTGCTGCTCCTCACTGTTACTTCATCTGTGTATCTCTCTTTATGGAATGTTACTCAAAGCCTTTACAGTATATGGACAGAAGTACTGGGATGTTTAATAACATTGCATTCAAATTCATAGACTTCAACATTGAGTTTATCTCCCTTTTGCAACAGCTTCCACTCTGCTTGGAAGTCTTTCCACAAGATTTTGGAGTTTCTGTGGGAATTTGTGAACATTCATTCTGTAGAGCGTTTTATATATATACAGTATATTCTTATCCAGATAAGATGCAGGTGTAAACACACCTAAGATCCAGTTAAAACAGATTTAAATCTAATAGCTTCAACCACTTCAAGAGGTGGTCTAAGGTGCATTTTAGCCAGATGTTTATAGCAGACACATTCTACACCCGAATCCCATCCCTGTACTGTAATGGCACCTCAACCTGCTGTTGTGCTTCTGCGGGCACTGCTTCAAATACAGAACCAAACCATTGCATGCGACCCCAAGTGGTTCATTAAGGCGACGACAAAGGGGCGTTACTTTTCCTTAGTCTTCTTATAGAGAAGAGGCGCCTTATAGTCACGTGTGAACACAGCACAGCACACAGTGTGAAATTCTTTCTCTGTATTTAACCCATTCAGCAAGTGAAGCAGGGCTGTCACCAACAGGGGGCATCCGGGCAGCAGTGTGTGGGTACAGTACCTTGCTCAAGGGTACCTCAGTGGTGATACTAGCAGTCCTAGGATTTGAACCCAGGGCCTTCTGATCACAGGGGCAACTCCCTAACCACCAGACCTCAATGACTATTCCCAAGGTCATCTACTGGCATCAGGAAATGAACAGTATTGTGCCAAAGTGTGCTTTTTTGTATAGAATGGAAAAAACAGGTTGTCATATATGAGCTGATCTGCAGATTACTCAGATAAGAAAGAACTTTATTTATCCAGAGGGAAATTCTTTTTGTCATGAAATGTGCTCAGTGCAACAAGAGGAATAAAGATAAATAAAAATACAATAAATACAATGAATAAAAAGTCAATAAAAAGTTATCAAGAGTCCAATTGTTACTATTACTATCATCACATAGTATGTAGATTTCGATGTACCCAGATGCATTTGAGTACCAAGTAGAAATGCATCCAGGCTAGTTGCAGTGACCAAGTGTACGTGGAGTCTGATACACCATTAGATTTGGAGTGTGTGTGTGTGTGTGTGTGTGTGTGTGTGCGTGTGTGCATATGTGTGTGTGCAGAACTGCATTAACCCAATGAGTTTTAGGGGTTGCAACCTGGTGAGGATTACAGTGATTGGAGTCCTATTAAAAGCGACTGAAATACACTTATTTTGACTGGACTTCATGACTGGGTGTCTGATGACCTGGTTGGATGATGCTTTGACAGAAATGGACAACTTGTTTTAATCATACAGTGTCAGATCTCATAAGCAAGTGTATTTGAAATTACATTAACACACATCACAATAGACACTCAATACATGATGCTCTCATGAGCTTTCATGAGTTTTGAGCTTCATACAAAACATATTATACTATATCACTGTCTCAGAGTTTCTGTATTTTCACTGATGGAAGGTGTATTTATTCATTTTGAACCGCTGCTGATCTTTTGCACATATAAAGCACACAATTACATTCCAGTACTGCTGCTTTCCACATGACTCCTTGTACCAAATTGCACATTATTTACTTCTAGTTTAGAGTTTACATGTATAGTTTATTTATATATGCTTACTCTGTGTTCTTCTGTATTCTGTGAAATATGGAGCCACTCCGTCTCGTCTCACTGTATACGTGTATATACCTCAGATGACAACGTTCATTTTGAGTTTTGACTTTGAAAACTAAAGAAGCACCCGACTCTGTTTGGGGTAAAGTTGTGCACATTCGGTTTGTGGCCAGACTGGCAAAACATCCTCATGGATTTTTTTTTCTGTTATTATTGCGAGGACATCTGGTCCCTACACATTTAGCCCTCCCACACACACACACACTTCCACTCTCAGTGGTAGGTGAAGGACGTTAGACAATAAGTGACCTCACCGCGCCTGATATAGAACTCAGCTGTTTCACAGTCTAGAGGAAGTCTGCGTGTCTTCCCCCATTCACACTATGACTTGTGCTTAAACCATTCCAGATAAAAAGCTTTACCCACAGTGTTTTGCATTGCTAGTTGAGATTATTTCATTAAATCATTAAATTAGATTTAATTGTAGCATTGTAACTGTAATTGTAATGTAGCATTGTAGCAGTGTAATGTAATGTAGCATTGTAGCAGTGTAACTGTAATTGTAATGTAGCATTGTAGCAGTGTAATGTAATGTAGCATTGTAGCATTGTAACTGTAATGCTAATTGTAACTGTAGCAAAAATAACATTTTCTATAGGTTTTATAAATAATTCTGTTCAAAACTGAACTGTTTGATCTGTGAATTGACTGAATGTTACTGAATGCTAATCTCATTATCATATCATCTTCCGCTATTTGAATGCGTTTATTGCATTAACACTAAGACACTTTCAGAAGTTATTGCACTACTGACCTGCTGCTAAATCTTTACACACAGGAGTGTCAGTGTTACACTGTTATTTGTTTCACTAATGTTCTTGTCATTGTGTTGCACTGTTGTTTATTGTCTCTATTTTTCATTGTCTTATTATCTCTCATTCTCTCTTGTTGCAGTGAGCATGCTATTGACACAAGAATTTCTCTCGGGATAAATAAAATTCTTTCTTATCTTTTTATCATATTAAACATCCCAAACCAGATCAAAGTAACAGTAGGTCTATATCATAGACTCCAAACTTAGTTAGCATTTAGCGTGAATTCAATGTTTGGAGTATCTGAAGAAAGTAAAAGACTTTTTGAAGATGTCTAGTCCCTAGATTTGTCATTTATCTGATACAGTGCACGTGACTGATTTAAAATGGTGTGTTACCTTAATGGTCTTATTATACTATTGGCTCTGTTCAATAACCTTAACAGCTGTATCTTAGCTCACAATCCTAGAACACTTATCCATGCTCTTAGCTCAAATGGTACTATACCAGATGAAAATAGTCTTGTATGCTAACAATAGGACATTTTAAATCAAGACCTCTAGATTTCCTCAAAATAAATAATTGCCTTTTTATAAACAATCTCTTTATTTTCTGAGAATCTCGTCTGGCTGCCAAGGCAAATTCCCAAGTTCTTAAACTGCATTGTTGTCTCGACTGACTGACCATTTATACGCACTGAATGAGTTGGCAACTCTCCCTCCTAATATTCAACCAATCCCTTTGTTTTCTTTGTATTATCTTCTGTGGTCTTGTATTTTGTGTTACACTGGTCTGACACCGATTCAGCGCAGACAACACTTTCTCAGAATAGCTTATTTCGTCATTTGACTCCATCTCTACTATAATAGTTACAAAGGTCATGTCATTTGCGTTCGTTATAAGGGCCTTCGTTCATTTCGGATGTGTAAATGGAAAATAGCACAGGACATAGGACCCTTTGGATCAGCATTCATTAAAACCATTATCCCAGAAAGAGTGACATCACATTAACACTGTGTGGAGAGTTACTGAGAAAATCCAGATTATTATTCCATCGTTAAAATTGCAATCAAAATGGCGGCAGCGGTAGGAATAGAATATGGGGCAATGAGCCTCCTGAGTAGCATAGCTGTTTAAATGTTAGCCCTATAGGGAAGCTTCAATCTCTGGTGGAGTTGTAGCCAACCATGGTCTGTCATGGAGTCCATGAGAACCATGGAGTCCAAGAGAACACGATTGGCTTCGCTCTCGCTGGGTGGGTGGGATGGCCCTCCCTCTCCCCCCCTCTTCACTCAAGCATGATGCTAGCTAGCATGTGTGTCTGTTAGCTAATGTAACAGACACCCTAAACATGTTATCGTGCTTTGATGTCCAGTGATATTGCGTTAGTGGCAGTTTTAAACGGTGTCTGCTCTCACATGACTTGGAGGAAGCACATCATAGTCTTCTTTTGTGCTGGTGGATGGAAATAGCTAAACTGAGTGGTAGAGAAGTTTTAGTTTGTTTGTTTGGGGTGACAGGTGTCCTGGTTTTATCACCAGGGTGTGGGGTGATGGTGCACAATTTGGTTTGGCGGGGGGAGGGGTGTTATTTGGTTTGGTTGACGAATAGGGAGAAGTGTTACAAGTAAAAACACAGCAGTCAAGGCATATTTTTAGTCTTGCCTCAGCATAGCAGTTTACCCATTTTAGCTCTGATTTACAGGGTGGGAGTAATCTAGTGGGCAAAACACTTGTAACCCGATGACCCCAACGCCACAGGTTTGAACCCCCACTTTCTACCACTGTGTCCTTGAGCAACACATGCCCAAATAACAATAAAAAGCGCCTACAAAGGGGATGTAAGCATCAGAACTAAACTATGGGGCAATGATAGAGGTTGGCCTGTTCTGATGAATTGCGTTTTCAGTTGCTTCATTTGGGTGAAAATACGCGGGAACGTTAATTAAATGGGAAAGAAAAGGCACCAGGATGAATTATAGGAAGAATCAAGCTGGCAGAGGCAGTGTGAAGCTCTGGACAATGATCTGCAGAGAAACCTTAGTATGTAGAGGCTACTTTGACATATACCATGTACTGTCTGGTGGTTAGGGAGTCGCTCCTGTGGGTTTGAATCCCAAGAAGGCCAGTGGCACCACTGAGTAAGGTACCGTCCCGGGTGCCGCATTCCTGGCTGCCCACTGCTTCACTCGGGTGAAAGGGTTAAGTCCGAAGACAGAATTTCACATTGTGTTCACGCATGACAAAAATGGTCACTTTACACTTTACTTGTCTAAACATTGGTGCAGACCAAGTATTCCCTAATGGCAGTGGCCTCTTTCAGTTTCAAGAATAGTGTGAGGAACATGACAAAAAGCATGACTTGGCCTCTAAATGTTCCTGATCTCAGTCCGATCAAGCGTCGGTGGGATGTGTTGAACAAAGCAGTCTGGAGGTCCCACCTTGCAATTTGCAGGATTAAAATGATCAACTGCTAACATCTTGGTGCCAGATCTCACAGCACACCTTCAGAGGGCTTGTGGAATCCATGTCATGACTGTTTTGGTGGCCGGAGATGAACCTACCTATTAGGCAGGTGGTTTTAATGTTAGGTCTGATCAGTGAATACCTTTATTGGCCATTTTCCTAGACATAGATGAATCCCAGTCTTCTTGCAGCGTCAGTGGAGGATCACCATTGGAAATTCTTTTTATTCTTGGCTTAAGATTAATCTGCATCTGCAGAACACATCATTATCTGCTTAGGAGGTAAGGTTGAGGTAAAATTGACCTTTTATGATGCAATCTTTTTTCTTCCCTCTGAATTGCAGGCAGTGACGGGGAGAAGTTTTGGTGAGAAGGACTTCAGAAGCGGCCTGGAGAACGGCATTCTCCTGTGCGAGTGAGTGATTTCCACTTTAATGTTTGCGGTCCGTTATGTTTTCTCGTTAAAATAGGTGGACCTGAGGATGGAAGTCCTCCAAAAAGAGCTTGAGAACCTCAGCTTTAGTCCTCAACATCCTCAACATTATTTATTTGTTCAACCTGATTCATCGTAAACGCTATGCAGAAATTGTAAATGAGTTAAACACACAAGGAAACTGCACATCAGTCCACTTTTTTATCAGATATGTGTTTCAGTGCCGGCGTTCAGTGTTCTTCAATTCTAATGTTCTTTCAATTCTAGGTTGCTGAGTTCTATCAAACCAGGGCTTGTGAAAAAGATTAACAGGCTCCCCACCCCCATTGCAGGACTAGTGAGTACTCAGATTGTGTGTGTGTGTGTGTGTGTGTGTGTGTGTGTGTTTGTTAGTCATTCATCTGTTGTAAGTGAGGTTTTCTCACATCTCTCAGAATCACAAAGCCTGGCAGCAAAAGCAGTCTGCTGTCAGACTAGTGTTGCATCGTGCATTGAAATTTCAGCATTTTTTTTCAGGGCTACAACATGGTGATCAGCTTTATAATCTCTCCGTACTTATTGTAATTATTATAATAAGGTGTTTGTCACAAATGTACGTTTCTTTACACTGCACTGATGCACTTGAAACTTGGTGTGTTTTTAGCCATACATTTCTGATACATGAAAAGAGATTTGTGTTCCTAGGTGGGCATGTCCTTTAGCCCTAGTGCCCCTGAAGTGGGTAGGTACTTTTCAGGCAACAGAGGGACCAGTGAAGTATACAGAGAGATGAAACTGTGAAGCTCAGGTTTCACACTATATATATAGTGCATTGTAGTACAGGGGGTCCTCGAGTTACGACACAGATCCGTTCCTTCAAAAGTGATGTGACCCGAATTTTGGTGTAAGTTGAAACACACCCTAGTCTAAGTCACTTACCGATTCTAACACAGCTTTAAAATCATAAAAACACAACTAAGCCACAGAAAAAGGAAAACTCCCTCAGTCACACGCCGTGTTACTGCGTATTCTTCCACCGTGCAACCAGACCTGTTCACCCACGTAGTCCGTCAGTACGAGGCTAACGGTGTAAGCTGAGTGGGAGTGAGCGCTGTAAACTCGGCATGTCATATGTCGAGACTGTTGTTGACTCAAGGACCCCCTGTAAATAGAAGTAAAATAAAATAAAATGTGCCATGACTGAAAAAGTGTGCAATGATTGCCCAAACAGTATAACCAGTATAGACAGTATAACTAGTATAAACAGTATAACAGTATAGAAACAAGTGAAAAAAGCAGCAGTATGCACGTGTCTCTGATAAAGTGGCTGTGCATTAGTGTACATTCTTAAAGTATTGTGCAAACAGCTGTATAGACAGTGTGACCATTATATACAGTAAAATGGATGGCTGAGTGGTTAGGGCAATTGGCCCTGCAATCAGAAGGTTGTGGGTTTGAATCCCAACTACTAGTGTCACCAGTGAGGTCCACTGAGCAACACTGCTCCCTGTGCGGCCCTCGTTGGCGGCAGCCCCCAGCTTCGCTTGGTGAATGGGATAAATACAGAGAAAGATTATTACATAGTTCACACTGTGTGCTGTGGTGTGTTCACGCATGACTATACTTATTAAAAAATAAATTAAATAACTGAGTATAAATGCAGCATTTCACTTGCAAATGTCTTATGATGTAAAGGTTAAGACTTCACAAAATTCACCTACTGCATCACTACTACATTCATTGAAGCTTGCTTAATTTACCAATAGGGGTCCAAGACAGGCACGTTTTATTAGGTCAAGAATGGCTAAAGCAAAATTGTTGAAATCTGCTATGTTTACACTTGGCTACATTTGGACACATCTCCAACAGTTCCATTTGAAACTCAACAAAAAGGCGCCCAGTAGTCAATGAAAATTCAGCAGGCAATGCATATCTGTGCGACAATCTTAATAAGGTTTAGTAGGCTCATTCATAATGGCATATAGATGCTATTTACCCAGTTTCAAACAAAATGGCCATAAGGTGTCACAAGAAGAAGCTACTGCAGGATTTTCTATGTTCTTCTGACAAGGTTTAGTCCATCTTCTACATTCATTTTGTGGAGATTTCCCATGTCGTACACATACTCACCTATTGAAAATACTCCTTATGGTTTAGGTGAGGAATTGTTAAAAGATCATAATTTGATCCTTAGGCCAATTTAAACTGGCCTAAGTAGTAATGCACTCTAGCATTAGCTTGATGTGAACGTATCATTTGGAAATGATCACGAAGCTCATCCAACTTACAAAGTGAAGATTATTAACTACTGCTATATAATCTAAATGGCTGGGACAAACTAGTTTCAAGATTCAGGTTTAAAGTTACTTTATTGTCTTCAGCAGCTGTGTACACGTACATAGTGTGATGAGATGTTTCTCCACGGACCATGTAACATATAACAACATTCAACAGAGTTACGACAGAAACAATCCAGACATCACAATAAACAGACACCACAACAATGTACAGTAATTTGATGTAAAGGTATAAAGTGGATGCTATGAACCTTCAAGAGTGACTAGTGTTGCACTATGTTTAATCATTGCACAGGAGGCAGTTACAGTATAAAACAATACAATAAATAAACAATATAGCAATGTAACAGTAGTATGAATGGGATGTAAATCCTTTCTAGAATGAATAATATTGCACCATACGTATAATATTGCACAAGAGTAAAGTGGGAAAGGGATGTTAAATCGGCCAGAAGGAAGCAGCGTTAATGTTATTGTTCTTTTAAGCACGTTTTGGTTGTTTCTTTGATTACTAATATAATTCGCAGTGACAGTCCTGAACAGGCGTAAGTGGTGTAAGTGTGTGATGAGTGTCCCTCTCACAGGATAATCTCACCATGTTCCTGAGGGGATGTGAGGAGTTGGGGCTGAAAGGAACGCAGCTGTTTGACCCGGGAGACCTGCAGGACACGTCTACACGCGCCAATCTAACGTATGATTCACTGTGTCTGTGGATGTAAATGTGTAGTATCTTTTCTCACTATGACCTTCATATGAGAAAAAGCTGTTTTTGTTGTTGCATGTGGGTCAGTGTGTGTGTGTGTGTGTGTGTGTGTGTGTGTGTGCATGGTACACTTTTAATATCAGACTTTATTTCACCTTTTTTCTCTTTTGCTGTCCTTGTAGGGGTTTCGATTGCAGTCGAAAGCTGAAGAATGTGAGTACGCTGCAGGTTTATCACTTAGATCATTGCTATGATATGCTTGACATATCACTTGGTGACCTAGTGGTTAGGGAGTTGCCCCTGCATTCAGAAGGTTGTGGGTTCGAATCCCAGCACTACTAGTGTCATCACTGAGGTACCCTTGAGCAAGGTACTGTCCCTGCTCCCGGCACCCCTCGTTGGTGGCAGCCCCCTGCTGCACCTGGTGAATGGGTTAAATGGAGAGAAAGAATTTTACACTGTGTGCTGTGATATGGTCACTTTAAAGGGTCACTTTATATTTTTTTTCATGTAGTTTTTTCACCTAATTTACAGATTTTGAATCAAGCCAGATTTTAAGACCCTTTTTCTGTAAAATTACTGTTTTGGAGATGATGGCATATAATGGTTTGCATTTCTATTTAAATAATATATTTATTTATGACTTATATGACTTAATAATATATTTTGTGTACTGACTATAAAAAGGAAACATTTTTCCTGTAAAGTACTGTTTTGGAGATACAAGGGTTTCTTGTAGATATCAGTAAAAAATAAAAAACTAATTTTTTGTGTTCTATTTTTGACGATTGTGCGTGTGCGTGCGTGTGCGTGCGTGTGTGTGTGTAATTTTCAGGTGCTGATCACTCTGTACTGGCTGGGCAAAACTGCTAACAGTTGTGCGTCATATAACGGCCCCACGCTTGACCTGAAGGAGTTTGAAGCCCTTCTGTGCATGATAAGGAAGGTAAAAGACTGTTTAGAAATATGGTAGAGCATCAAACACAAAGATATACTTCACCAGCACCACGTATGTAGGGTTGGGCAGCATGATCAGGATCATAATCAGAAAACTTTATTCATCCCGGAGGAAATTGCTTATGTAATGACTGCAAAGACACACAGAGACAAGAACAATAAAAGTCTAATAAAATCTAAATGAAAAAATCTGTGGAAAAAAGCTCAGTATGAAAATACACCATGCTATAAACAGAAATGCTGGGTTTAAATGCTATATATAAGTAACACAGTTGAGTGAAATCTATCGATACACATGGTTTGGAGTTTGGAGTAAGTTATTGCACTTCATAGAGAATCAGTAGTAAATTTAAGTAATAAAAAAAAATAATGAAGTGATTCAGCACAAGTGATTATTTTCTGATTATATCATGCACAAAGGAACTATTAGGGCCTTCTATGATGATTTCTGGGAACATACAAATACGTTTTATACATTTTTATTTCATGA
This sequence comes from Brachyalestes nurse, assembly GCA_037974405.1. Classification (NCBI taxonomy): domain Eukaryota; kingdom Metazoa; phylum Chordata; class Actinopteri; order Characiformes; family Alestidae; genus Brachyalestes; species Brachyalestes nurse. The sequence goes on from JBBPCY010046411.1 coordinate 12,187, forward strand.
AATCGTTTGTTTGGTTTTTAATTTAAGGACAAATCTCGTGTTTTTCATTTTGTTCCCCTTAAAGCCCTGTATTTTTATTACTGTAAATTAAATGAATTTATTAATGTATTTACCTGCTTATACCAAAGAAAACGCGTGTGCATGAATTACAGTGCACTCTGTATAAGGGTGATATTAACAAAACTAGTATACAGGAACTGCCTATAAACAAGCTGCTGATTGGATGACAGCTCATTATGTCATATTCTATATCTTATTCTTTTTCATATCTAATAAGAAATAAACCAAATTGCTGGTGCACTTTGTTAGCTGTAACTTATTTGTAAACCACAACTCATATAATGTGAAAATGCAATGTTTTCAAAGTTTCTGCGTCGTCAGCAGCACTTTCTCATTATTGTTATATGATTCTTCTCTATGTGTGTGTGTGTGTGTGTGTGTGTGTGCAGGAGTGTGTGAGTGAGGAGGTGGACTCTCCTAAGCGGAATATACGGGACAGTGGTTATATAGATAATTGGGAATCGGAGCGTTCTGATTCGCTGTCGCCCCCAAGGCACGGGCGAGACGACTCTTTCGACAGCCTGGACTCTTTCGGTTCACGATCACAACAAACACCTTCCCCTGACACTGTTCTCCGCGGCAACAGTGACGGTGAGGCTCTGTTCTCTCTACATCGCTCCATCTCTCTCCGGCTCCCTCCATCTCTCTGTCTGTCTCTCTCTCTCTTACTTCCTCTGTCACACTGTGTTTCTCTCTGTTTTCTCTCGCTGTCTCTCTCACTCTCTCCCATACCCTCTCTCTCTTTTCCCTCTCTCTCTCTCTCTGTCTCCTTTACCTCTCTCTCTCTTCTCTTCCCTCCCTCTCTCTCTCTCTCTCTCTCTCTCTCTGTCTCCTTTACCTCTCTCTCTCTCTCTCTGTCTCCTTTACCTCTCTCTCTCTCTCTTCCCTCCCTCTCTCTCTCTCTCTCTGTCTCCTTTACCTCTCTCTCTCTTCCCTCTCTCTCTCTCTCTGTCTCCTTTACCTCTCTCTCTCTCTCTCTCTC
>JBBPCY010046461.1:0-13226 GCA_037974405.1 Brachyalestes nurse
TTACGTTGCGTCTCGTCTCTTTTTTGTCACGTGATAAATGTTCATTGACCCTCTTTTTAAGGAGTTGCCCCTCCGTGCGCTCTCTGCTCTCGTCCGTTTTCCAAAACTAACATACATATTATATAGAACATATCTATATGTAACACAGATGTCTATTATATGTAACGCTAGTATCTTTATGTAAGGATTTTCCAGCCTTATAACATACAAAATCTATACAAATGACTCTTGACTGTAATACGCTTCCATACACAAACGCTCCGAGGCTGCATGCACAATTTCAAAACATGTAATTAGACACACACGTTCCTGTGGAGAAGACCCATTTAGACTAAACATATGCACCCATAATTGCACTCGCAAAATCCAGTGCAAAATTGCAGCGGCAGCCGGCGGTGAATACATACTTCCTTTCTTTTATGCAAACAAGGAGGACGAGACCGTGTGCATGAACTGGACTGAACAAAACGCGCTTCCCTTCCCAACTTTGTCTGATTTCGTTTCTGTCTCACACACACACACACACTGACACATCACCCGGTCTCACACACTCAAAACTTCTAAAGCTTCCAGTTTTTATTAACCTTGTTTGGTCAGAAACGGAGATGAATCAAGTCATTTTTCAGTACATGGATACACACACACACACGCACACACACCCCTCTTCGGGACCATTTAGGTCAGATATCCCAGGCCCCGCGGCTCCAGGCCAAGCTGCCTAAAAAAATCCCGTCAAAGCGGTCTGTCTCACGCTGGCGGACGCAGTGCGGGGATTTGGAGCGTGCAAATCTTCAACTCATTCGCCCGGGCCGTTCAGGAATGTGCCAGCTGAGAGAGGGCCAAAGTGGACACGCACTAGCCCCTAAAGGCTCTTACCAACAGCTCAAACGAGATGAACGGCGCTGATCTGCTCAGCCAGCAGCTCAGTAAACGTTCGCCCCAGCAAGTGACGAGAGGGTCGGAGGAGAGCGAGGAGAAGCGAAGCTAACGGCAAAGTCTAAAGAACGTCACATTGCACCACCAGAAACGTCTTCCACCCGACCAGACACGAAACCGCACTGATCACGCGTTTTCACCACATTTCACAACAGCAATGGCCACATCTGGCCCGGACTCAACTTTACTGAACAACCGAATCACTGACTTTGCTTCTAAAGGCCAAGCCGTTGATTATTTCAGAACGAACTTCAGAAAGTCCATGCCAGAACCTATCCGTGGAGGAACCACCAATCAGTCAGCTCTGTATTTTCAAACCGATCGAGGAAAGGGAAGGTGGGAGAAAGCTAATCCCGAATTAGCATGGGAGGGGGAAACATGTTTGGTTTGGTACTCACAGATGATGTAATAGTCTTTTCCTTGGAGGAACTCCAGGCCCCACAGGTTGGGGCTGAACTCCTGGAACTTGAAGGTGAACTTGACGTCCTGGTCGGGTTTGTCGCAGTTCAGCAGCGCCATGTTGCCCTTTTCCACGCGGCACGTCTCCAGCTGCTCCTTGGTGACCAGGTAGACGCGGAAGTACTCGATGTTAGTTTGCTCGCTCAAGCCTGGCCGGAGACGGGGACACACTATATCCATCTTGTCTCCAATCTGAGGATACAGGACCAGGCCTCTTCCCGGGACAAACCTGGAGAAGAGCGAATTCAAAGGTCAACATCTGTCACAATAATAAAAAAAAAGGACAAAAAAAGCCTGAAGCAGGAGCGGCACCACAGCTGTTAACAGCCAACCAAATTCTTTCATGAGTTCTAGATTTAAAAAAACTACATTCTAGATAAACAAGCATACTACAAGACAATCCCTTTAAAGGGGGGATTTACTTGAACTGCTCACAGTGTGTGAAACCAGACATCTGCCTATAAAAGCCCCCCCTCAGAAAGTTACATGTGTTGTAGACATTCCGACGCCTGGTTCCCTTCACCATCTTTGTAAAGAACTGGTACGTTTCTCTAGAAATTGAGCATTTTACATCAAACCGACTTTAATGACTTTGTTTACTACTTTATGGTTACGTTATTTATGCTATAATAAAAAGGCAGTGCTGCCAATAGGCAACAGTACAGCAGGTTTAGGCAGCACAATGCTTTGTAGCTAAAAAAAACCCACACCAAATTTATCTGGGTAAAGGGGGAAATGGTGTAAATTTGGTTTCCATTTAAGACTGGAGTGCCTTCCTTGCATCCTTGTTATCAGACAAGAAATCCCCTTTCCCTTGTCCAAAACAGGGTCAAGTAATATTAGTGACAGGGCTTTCAATCAGATCAATTAATCAGGAATGCAAACAAGAAGGAGTAAGTAGTGCTGCCTGAAGGCCTCGGGTCCACGCTGATTAAAATGCTTAACCTAAGGCCCTTTGAGAGCGGTGACCCTTGAGACGGTTACAAGCTAGTGGTTCTGAACAATGCAGGGGCGCCTTTGTTTTACAACAGAAGGAAGCCACAGCCGGACCCCTCCTTATGTTGTAAATCGAGCACCGAGCGACGCCAAGCAATTTCCCTCTGCTGATTTGGAGACTTTTGTCTCTATGTGAATTAGAAAGTGACCATATAATAATTATAGGGGATCTTTAGAAACCACCCGGTTGCAATCCTGTAAAATCCCTGGGGTGAGTGAGCCTCTCTCTCTCTCTCTCTCTCTCTCTCTCTCTAGACACTTTCCCCCTCACACACAAAAAGTATGCAAACCATTAACATTCCTCTCCTGTTGGATTCATGTTTTATATCCCATCCATCACAACTCCCCACTTTGCAGGTGTGCATTACTCTGTGTATCTTAAGCGACTCCAGGCCATAAATCTGACGTGAGAGTATTGATACAGGCCGCCGACATTTCGCCCCCTTGATGCTTGTTTTCCAAACACAATCGGGCTCCTCCACCTTCCGCCCACCTTCCAGCGTTTTCATGCGATTCTTTTTCATGCGACCCGGCCTCCCAACACTTCACAGTTCATAAGGTTCCTAAGTTCATAAGGCGTTCATAAGGTTCCTAAGTTTATAAGGCGTTAATAAGGTTCCTAAGTTCATAAGGCATTCATAAGGTTCCTGAGTTCATAAGGCATTCATAAGGTTCCTGAGTTCATAAGGCATTCATAAGGTTCCTGAGTTCATAAGGCATCTAAGTTCAAAAGGCATTCATAAGGTTCCTAAGTTCATAAGGCGTTCATAAGGTTCCTAAGTTCATAAGGCGTTCATATGGTTAATAAGGCATTCATAAGGTTCCTAAGTTCATAAGGCGTTCATAAGGTTCCTAAGTTCATAAGGCGTTCATAAGGTTCCTAAGTTTATAAGGCGTTCATATGGTTCATAAGGCATTCATACGGTATCTAAGTTTATAAGGTGTTCATAAGGTTCATAATGCGACACGTCCATGTGCCTTTTATGTGACGTGTCCCTGCATAAACATTTATGAAAATGTATTCCACATTTCTGAGCTGGCAACTAATGAGCCTTCATAAACGCTTAATGTCACTTAAAGGCTTGTTCAGAAAAGTTTACTGATCCCGGAGGTAATTGCTTATGTAATGACTGCAAAGACACAGAGACAAGAACAATAAAATATAAAGTCTACATAAACCCTGAATATGTAAATACACTAAGCTATATACAGAAATGCTATACAGAAGTAACACAGTTGACTGAAATCTGCGGACACAGATGGTAGTTTTGATTACGTTACGGCACTTAGTAGAGAGTTCAGCCTCAACCTGAAGAGACATAAACTTTTATAAAGACTCATTCCAGCATCAGTTGTCTTGAAGGCTTTCCTTTGTCTAATCTGATGTCATAAGCCTCATGAATGCTGTACCAAACTCTGAAACCCTTGTTCTTTAAACTCGGCAGATGTTGTGAGCATTCCTTGCACACATGCTGTGTTTTTTTTAAGACCCTATAAAATAAACAGGGTGATTTGGCTTATATGGGGTCCTCGTAAAATGATCAGGAAAAGAAGGGGAAGGAAGGTGGGGTGCTGGTTTTTCAGGGTCTCTGAGAAGACAGGAAGCGTTACCACCCCTCCTTCGCCCCCCTGCAGCTCCAACTTCAGTATGGGCTCTACCAACTGAGGAGGGGAGGGGAGGGGAGGGGGGAGTTTGTGGTAGAAGGATTGATCTTTCAACCTAGACACCCTCTTTGTCTCTAAATCCCCGTGACAAAGATTACCCGCAGAGTTACTGGGGGCTCATGAAAACTGAATACAGGCCTGGATCTGGATTTGGGAAGGAGGGGGGGGGGGTTAGGGTACATGGTTCTATAACAACACAAACTTAGCCCGGTCAGTCTGAGCCCCTCTTCCTTGTTTTATTTGACAGCCTAATTACCAATAAAATCCTGTGTGTGTGTGTGTGTGTGTGTGTAGGACATTTTAACCCAGCGAACTGCTTACTCTAATCCCCAAATATTCGTGTCCATGACATCTAAATACGGGTTTGGTTTAGTTGATCAAATGGCAAGCCCACAGCCACCTCCATTAAGAGGTATTTACTCTCAGGCCAGACCTTGCCAAAGGAAAGTGAGGGGGGAGAGGGGGGGGTTAAGGAGGTGGGCTACTGAAGCCTTTATTTGGGCTCATAATGATGCCTCATAAAAGTAACACTATACAGAGCCTGGACTTTCTAAGCAGTGCAACAGATGTTCGGATTTCCAACAAACTACAAGAAAACAACAAGCTTTCCTTTATGAACTGGGTTTCATGTGGCCATCTTTGTTCAGTTTAACTCACTGTACACAGGCACCTATTTCCACCATTTCTGCCTAATTAAAAAGTTAAAAGTAAATAAACTCGTTCAGAGTGGGGTTGGGGTGAAATACCCACAGTGGTGGTGAATGGAACCAGAAAAGTTATTCCATGGAATCGTTATGAATATGCCACCTGATGCCTGCGGCGTCTGGCAGTGCATTCTTAACCAATATCCAGAGTTTTGAGGAGCTTTTGATCCTACGACTGAACCCATTCATGGTGGAGTGATACATGCAGAGTGTTGGTAGGCAAAGTAGTCCCCAAAAGAAAACTGATTCAGTTCAGATTTACCACAATTTTACGATCACCAGCATCCATATAGACACCCAGAAGATAGATGTAGCTTCAGCCGACAATTAAGAAAACGACTGTAGTTGTGTTGGAGACGTCTGGTTCCATTCACCTCCACTGTTACAGTAATTTCATACCAACCACACCGTCTACATGCAGAATATGAAGAAAAAGATAAGAATGTGCAGAATGTTCCCTTCTTCCTACATCTACAGGTCTTGTTGCCTGCAAAGGCTGGACATTATATTGTCCAGTGCTCAGAATAAAACGCCACCTATTCACAACCCAGCAAACATCCTGATGGGGTTCTACACTGCACTTGTTGCATCACTTCACCCAGTCCTGGAACTGTGTTTAGGTGAGGACTGGATCTACTGAGCATCTGCTTCTCAAAGAAAGGCTGCGGTGTGTGCGTGCAACAGCTTGAGGAGGTGGGTGGTCTTGCATAGAGAAACGTTAGGACTTACTTCGTGTTGGACGTGTTCCAGTAGATGGAGTCTAAAATGGTGGATCTGGAGAGCTTTAGCCGGCACGAGATGACCAGAAGTCCAAGCAAACATCTCCACAGTGGCTCCATCTCAGGATCTGCAAATCAGGGTGGGGGGAGCAGGAGGAGGAGGGGGACGTGGGCAGAAATGGACAACCGAGATATTCACGCAGGATCCGCCGACGATCAGGCCGTCATCCGCCGGAGAGCCAGCTGGACGCGAGGGGCGACAGGAGTGGGCTTCTCCTCCACCCTGGGGACCGAGTGAAGCACCTCTGGAAGGCTAATCCGGACCGGAGAGGGGTGATAATCCAGCTCTCCTCCCGACTGAGGGCGCGTCTCACAGCATCCTCCGGCTGGGGCGTTGGGAAGTGCTCTCTGATTCGCTAGAATCGCTGGAGTTGTGCAGAACTTCCCCACACCGCTGCTGCCTCCACTTCACTGAGCGCTCCAGACTCCCTCAACCCACTGGGCTCCTTCAGACCCCGCCCACAATGCAGACAGACCCCACCCACCACAGGCAGACCCACGCCCGTCGCCCATTGTGTTTCTGTAGGCCCCGCCCTTCGTCCGCGTTCAAGCCCCGCCCACAGAGCACAACCGGTGTCAGTTTATAAGTCAGCTGTAGAGCAATTAATGACGAAAAAAATGATCAACCTTGTGATTATCAACCTTGTGATGCATATATACACTATATATATATATATATAATATTGCACTGCCTATTTATCTATCTATCTATCTATCTATCTATCTATCTATCTATCTATCTATCTATCTATCTATCTACCTATCTAGCTATCTAGCTATCTTTCTATCTATATAGCCTATGTGTATGAGTATGTGTGTGTGTGTGTGTGTGTGTGTGTGTGTGTGTGTGTGTCACTTATCAATTCTATTGGACATGTATATTAAATTGTCACTTTTTGTGCATACATTTTAAAAAGGTCACATATATTGCACATATATTTAAATAGTATATATAATATATATTGTGGGAATAAATATAAATTGCACATGTATTTCAAAGGTGCACTTATTTAGGACACATAAAGAGAAATCTTCAGCCATTAGAAGTTCCCTCTTTTATCGTTCCATCTTACTTTCATTTTTTAAAAGTGTAAATGAATGTGTTGTCAGCTGGCTGGTCATGGCTAATCGGCTGTCTGATGAAAGTGTGATGGGTGATGTTCATCAAAAGGCCTCTCAGGACACCTCTCCACTGAATTAATGAATTAAATTACAGCTGGCTTACGACTGACACATGGCGGCAGAGGGTCATTACAGACCAGCCCCCCACCAGGAGCCCCCCAAATCCCCCCAACATGAGTAAATACACACTCTTCACAGAAACACACACACACTCTGCGCCTTTCAATACGCATTTACTGTTGATTTGAAATTCAACATTGGTGTGTGTGTTGGAGGGGTGTTGTAAAAGGTAAAATGATGGCACATATTTTATATAGTATTTTTATCTGACAGCCTTACCTTTGCTCTGTAATTTGCCTACTTGAGTTCTCTATAGGATGTGCATATTTTCACTAAGAAAATCACCACAGCAAAAAAAAAAAAAAAACCTCACAAAATAACCTGTGCAAAAAAGTTACACATATTTTACATTTCACAGGAAATCAATGTTAAATAATATAAACTGTATATTATATATTTTTACACACACACAAATAAAACTTATGCTAAAAACAAATACACACATTTTATATATGCAATATTTAGATGCTCTGTCTGCTTATTTTGTAGCGCTCCACCTTTTGCATCCAACTGTATGGATATTTTTTATTTCTGTATTGATTTTTTTTGCTATATTTGAAAATAGTGGCTGTGCTTTATATGATAAAGGGAGCGACCAAAACAAATAGTCTCAAAATTAAATCTGGAAAATGATATCAACATCCATTCTGACTTTAACAGGCTGGGTCCTGCCGGTGATGACACCCCTGCTGTGTTTGTGGGTTGTGTTGATTTTCTATGTGATAGGAGATCCACACACTCTACTGAGCACTTCAGTGTGGCATTTTTGATTTGTTCAACATTTTGTGAATTTTGCTGAATAAATCATAGTGGCTGAATAGTTTATAGTAGTTAAAGGGTAATTAGGCCCCTGTGAGAAGAGCAGAGTGTAAAAAGGTGTTTATGTGAGCAGTGAGGGTCTTCCTGCTTTAGAATGCACTTAGAATAAACACAAACAGACCAGAAAATGATCTAGATCAGTTTTGTTTGTAAAAAGTAACTGATATTGATAAAGCTGGTGAGGAGAACAAAGGGTCAGTTCCAGATTCCTCCAGCCGTTGTTTGGATTTGTGAAATTCTGTCAGCAGCTCCTGATTTAATTTAACGAAGGACTGATTGAGCTGAACCAGGTGTTTGATGTGGAAAGCTCTGGGAATATATATATAGATATATAGATTATATAGATTAACATCCAAGACGCCTCATATCTGAAAAGTGGAGTTCAGATCACAGGTACCTGATCAACCAACGACTTTAAAAGCACAATACTTAAAACTGACCAAAAATAACAGAGATTATTAATATGGCAGGCTGATCAAACTCCATTTTACATAATAGTAGACCAAAATACACATAGAGACAATATGGTGTGACCAAAAGGCTGGAGCCCTGGCTTGTGGCCACCCTGGACAGCTTGTTGTTTATTGAGTGGCCTTCAAAGGAACACGCTGGCAGGTAAGAGATAATTGGATGACAAGCAACGGAGAGGTGAGACCACCTTCACACCTCTAGCCAGGGTCAAAGTTAAGCCCCCCTCACTGAGGCCCCCTCCTCCGTGTGTATTGGCGACATGTGTCAGAGGACACCGCAGTGTAAAGCAAATTCATCATTAGTGCGACGAAAAGGAAGCATTTCATTAACGCCTCGGACGAATGCTTTCAAAAACAGCGGCCCTAATGTGTGTGTGTAGTGGTCCCAGACCCTCCGAGGGCTGCAGGGTGTGGGGAGGAGACCCACTGAAGCTCATCTGGAGCTGGAGGATCACATCAAAGTGAGCTTTCATTCAAAGGGGCTTTTTTCTCCGAGTGCGTCTCAGTGCTGCCCACTAGAGGACAGAAGGATGCATTACAGCATCGACCAGCCTCAACAATGAAAGCCTTAATCACACGCTGAAGCGCTGCGCTACAACAAACACGTATTTTCAAACACTTTTTAACCAAGAGAAATGAATATCTGTACAAAAAAGCACTAAGTAACTGTATATATATCTCAAAAGTGGAACTGGAGAACCAAAGGAATAAAACTGCAGAAAAGTGAATTCAATCAAATGAAATAAATTGCAATTAAAAATGACCATTCTTCCAAATGAAAGCAAGGACCTAACTTATTTTACTTTGTTGGTATTTGGCCTAAATGTCCTTCTGTAAAACGAGCTAACCTGGTCTCCAACACCTAAAGCAAATTCACATTTCACCCAGAGCAACTAAACCCATGGAGCTAAATGCAACAGACTGAGGGCCGAGTGGGACTGGTCACACAGATTTTAAAATGGAGGTGGTCCCCCTTTTCCAATCTTCTTGGAAGGATTTCCACAAGATTTTGGAGTTTCTGTGGGAATCATTCTGTAGAGCATTTATGAGGTCAGGTACTGATGTTGGATAAGAAGGCCTGGATCTCCATTCCAGTTCATCCCAAAGGTGTTGGATGGGTTTGAGGTCAGGGCTCTGTGTGGACCTGTCAAGTTCTTACACACTGAACTCCTCCAGCCGTGTCTTTATGGAGCTGCTTTGTGTTCTGGGACACAGTCGTGCTGGAATAGAAAAGGTTCTGCACCAAACTGTGTCCACAAGTTGGAAGCATGGCGTTGTCCAAAAGATAAATGTGAATTCCTTCACTGGAAGAAAGAGGACTAGTTCACACCCTGAAAAGCAGGTGTGTCCCAATACTTTTGTCCATATAGTGAAACTATCAAGTACCCTTCCCACCCACCTCTGGAAATAAAACCAGCACACAGGTTGGACACATTCATGGGTTTATTGAAGAATCATCACATTTCCCTTGCAGTTGTACACCACTGTACCGTATTCACACAGTCTGGCCCTCCTGACCAGCTGGGTGGACGTGTGGAAGGTTTATTCCAGGGTTTTCTCCCAGTGGACGGCTCGCCAATACCCAACCTCAGCCCCAACACGCCCCCATACAGTTAAAAATATCGGCTTGGATAAAAAACATCAGACCAACTGAACGCCTGAACGCATGGTGAGATGAGGAGACCACTGAGAAAAATAAAAAATATTCTAGAAAATGAAATAAAATATTGTACATTATAGAAGAAGCATTCTACAGTTAACAAGGCCATCATGTAATGCAAACCAGGGCACAAGTACTGTAAAGTGAGGAACCTAAACAGAATGTTTCTATAGTTTCACTTTTTACTGTGTTAAAAAATCCTGAACAGTTTTGCTAGCACGTTCCAGGACCGACTCACGATGTCCCTCCCCCCGCACAGAAAGTACAGAACTATTTGTGACCTCACAAACATGGACAAATGTGATTTTCAGTACACAAGGAGAACACTTTCCAAATACATCACTCAGGGGCAGGTTAAGCGGCAGCGGTTCTCAAAGGTAAACACATATTCACCAACTTCAATCGCACAAATGTTTCCAAACACTCTGTTTAATTCAATGGTCCAGGCTTTCAAAGTGGGTTTGCTGTGAAACACTCGAGAGTCAGAATTTTTCAGTGGTAGTGAATGGACCCAGATGTCCTTTAAAGCTGAAAGTTATTCCATGAAATGGTTATGAATAACTTGTTCAATGTTGTTGTACCAGAGTTTAGAGAAGCTTTTGGTCCTACAGCTAAACTCACTCATGTTAGAGAGATACAGGCAGACCATCATGAGACAAAATAGTCGCCAAATGAAACTGATTTAGTTCATATTTGCTCATTTTTTGATCAACAACATCCATGTAAACATATTAAGCTCCACTGGTGGATCTGGATAGTGACTATATTTGTGCTGGAGACATCTGGTTCTACTCATAACCACTTTACCGAAATCAAGTAGGTTTCGCTAGAATAGAGCATTTAACACCAAACACACTCCGAACGACTGTTTACACTTCAGCGATTTCACTTTGCTTCTAACTTCGTTGCTAAATCAAGACGGGTTGCACCACACAATTTTAACGTTGAGCAGCAGCTAACTAATTATTTCCACCTTAACTAAGAAGGTAAGTGTTCTGACATCAAAGCCTTTACTAAAGTCAAATAAAAGCCACTGTGTGCTTCATTTCTGATATGACTCTGATGCAATTAAAAAATTAGAACATTTCATACATTTGGTTTTCATGAGCAATCATCAAAACGACTGATATCACTTCACATAAGGGCAGCATTTCTAAGGACATAAACATTCATGAAGGCTGATTCCAACAATCGTCTGCTGCTGGAACTGCCCCTTTTGTCAGTTTTGAAGTTATTTCACCCCAACAAGCGACATGCCAACTGTGGGAATTAGTCTTAATAGATGGTCTATAGGTTTATTTCTTAATAGATGTGGTATAAATAGGTTTATTTCAGGTGGCGTTACAGATTTATGCAGTTGTAGCCTTATGAATGCTGCTCTTCAGCATAGTGTTACCAAATGAACAAACATACAAGTGTACAGATACTGAATTTTATTCAAACCAGATTTTAAAATGTACATGCCGGTTTATACAATATTTGTTTTCTTTTTTCCAACAAATGCCAAATTTGATTGCAATGTAAGGACCAGCTTTCCACTGTGGTTGGTACATTGGTTGGTTGGGAATTTCTCAATGTTTTGTTAGAACAAGGTTATTACCAGCTAAGACTCTACTTACGATTTGGTGGCGCAACTGAATTTAGTACGACAGTCTGGAACTAACCCGACTAAGGACTAACCGAGAACTGTGGCAGAACCCCGGTCGAAGTCCAAAAAGAGTCTCAGAGCAGGACCCTGAGGTAAGTTCAGATAGCTGCTTGTTTGAGAACAACTTTCCTTCTAAATTGGTCCACATTTTAGAGCAAAACATGGTATTCGGGGAAATCTGAGAATAAGCTAAGCTTTTCTCTACATGAAATGTGGGGGTCGGTTGGGAAGGAGATGGGATATCTGGTGGACATGGTGATGGGGACAAACCGTGCAACCAGACAAGTGTTGAGGAGCCTCTCGTTCTCCGTTTGCAAAGAATAGTTCACGTATCCCTCAGCATGATGCTACCAGGCTGTAACAGGACTGGCAGTAAGCGTTTGGTAGTTTTCTGAACCATCCAATGATGATGAATGAACCTGAAAAGATGCAGCGAAGCTAGGATGCAATTCTCGGATGCCCTGCACCCTCCTACTGTCGGTGTGTTTGGGGACCAGCTAGCTAGTGGATGAAATTAGACACTGGGCTGAAAATAAACTGGGGAACAAAATACAAACATGGTATTACATTCAGATGGAAAAGTATCATTGTCTATCAAATGGTATGAAATGATGAATGACAGCTCACAAGGTGGCAGCTTTATGAGTCAAGGTGCGAAAGGTTACTGCCCTACACTACACACCACAAACGCTGCTGTTCAACAAACTCTAGGTGAACAACCACGTAGGAACCATCAGGCGAGGCTTGAATATTTCAGCATTACATGATGCATGGCCATTTAAAAGTACTGTTAACTGAAAACACAAAATCGTTCCTGGGATCTGTTTCATGGAGGCATCTAATCCTACGTCAGGACTCCTACTCTGAGACCTTTAAAGAATACAGATCCTTGGTCTTCCATATATTGCTTCTCACTGGCGTGTAGAATTGGTTTATCACAATGTGCGATGGCTCAAGGTCGTCCTGGTCTGTTTAATCCATGAATAAATTATGAAAAAAAAAAAGTCGCACAGACAGACACATGCCCAGACCAGCATACATTTCTCCACGTTGGTTGTGATTCCCTCCCCCATATCTCTCAGACAGAGCTCAGAGAACATGGGAGGCAGGTGGCGGCTTCCTTAACAACAGTCAGGGATACAAAAACCGAGGTCTTTAAACAGGGACGAGGCTTCCACTTGCTAAAAAGAAGACAAAACAAAACGTTCTACAGACGCGTCGTATTAGATCTGTGCTGAGCGGCTGGTGCCTGAGGGGACGAGCCCCCGGGAGCGGAGAGTCTGGAGAGACGGCGGCTGGGCCCCTGCGTCAGTCCGTCGCCTTCAGGGAGAACGAGAGTTTGGGCCGTGACTTGCCCTTGCCCAGGATGATCCTCTGCTCCTCCTTCTGTTGCCGCTGGCGCTCCTGCTCCAGCTTCATGCGCTCCTCGTGTATCTTTCGCTGCTCCTCCACGATCCGGAGCTGCTCCTCAGCCTGAGAAAATACCATCATCATCATCATCATCACACTCAGCCGCGGTCAACAAGCATACAACAAAACCTGCACAGTCATCAGAGGTGGACAGTAACGAAGTAGATTTACTTAAGTACAGTTTGAGTATTTGTACTTTATTTGAGTCTTTTTTTGGAAACTTTCACTTCACTACATTTGAAAGACAAAATCGTACTTTTCACTTCACTATATTTCTATCAAGGTTCTCGTTACTCGTTACCTTCAGCTCTGAAAGTGGGTGTTACTGTCTCACTTTTCTAAAACATGATTGGCTTTTAAAAGATGACAGCCTATCAGAAATCACCAGTAGTGTTACGTCACGTCTGTACACTGTAACACTGCAACGCCAGCATTTCT
>JBBPCY010046471.1:0-13226 GCA_037974405.1 Brachyalestes nurse
GAGCACCAAGTCCTCCTGTGCTGAACTCATCATCCCTGTTTCTGCAGCCTATTTGTCGTTAAGCTCAGTCTCCTGTTGTCGCGCTCTGTTTCGGCGCGCTGTGTTGTGATTGGTTCAAATAGCATACCGCGGGAAAAGTCAGGAGCGCAGAAAAAATCTTGCTGTAAGGCGATTTAGAAATTGCGCATATTCACATTGCGATTTCGATACGATTTCAATTAATTGCTCAGCCCTAGTTGGAATGAATTTCGACTATTGTTTGGTACATACACCTATAAATATCATAATTGGATGTGATTAGTAATTATAGTAACTGTAGATTGGGACCCTTTTAAAATACAATGGATAGTGATTCTGAATTGGGTGTAGGTAGGCATGGAATATACTAATGGTGCAGGACAGGAGAACTCCAAGACAAAAAATGTAACTGTAGTGTAAAACCACTAGAGCAGCGAGCTAAATACCCTTCACCAAATTATTCATAAAACTGGACATAAATGGACATCAGTAAAATCTCAATGCATTACTAATCAGTAATGGTTGGATAATTAAAATGATTTGCAGAATATAAACTAAGAGAATTAGGATTGTCTCACTTTTGATTAATATGTATATATAAAATATTATTCTAAAATAATACTTACATATTGAAAATCACAAACACACACACACGTATTCATATACATATATATGCGCTGAATATTAAAAAGCTGCTGCAATTAAAGATCTGACCACGCGATGGCGCCTTCACCCTGTATGAACCGCTGCATGTCACCTAAATCAGTCTGGCCACTGTAAAAGTCCATTCAGAAGACTGAGCCCAGGATTCTGTCTCATTAACCAGGGAGTGAAGCAGCTCAGGGTGCAGCCTGTGACTGTCAAAATCCATGATTTATTTACTTAAAACTAAGTGATATGTTTATTCTTATGGTCTAATGGGTTCATTTGCTGTGTGCTTTTCCTTAATCATTATCAGGTCCCTGATTTGTTGAATCTTATGCATTCAACCAGAAACATTGAGGTACACTATATGGACAAAAGTATTGGGACACACCTTTTAATAATTGAATTAAGGTGCCACAATCTTAATTCCTCAGCATACCAAGACATTTTAGACAACGCCATGCTTCCAACTTTGTGGACACAGTTTGGGGAAGAACCTTTTCTAATCCAGCATCACTGTACCCCAGTGTGGAAAGCAAGCCCCATAAAGACATGGCTGGATGAGTTCCATGTGGAAGAACCTGACTGGCCCAGAGTCCTGACCTCAAGCCCATACAACACTACTGGGATGAACCGGAATGGAGCTTCTCGACCAACATCAGTGTCTGACCTCATAAATATTCTACAGAATGAATGGGCACAAATTTCCGCAGAAACTCCAAAGTCTTGTGGAAAAAGAGGGGACCAACTCCATTTTAAAGTCTATGTATTTGAATGTAACGTCATGACAGTCTGTGCCTCAGTCACATTAACGTTAATAGTACATGAGCCAGGACACCCCACCCCCAGGAACCCATTCCTGTATTTGTGCTCTAGAAATGTCATCCATAATCAGTACAGTACAAGCTTGCTAAAGCTTCAGACCCCCTGCCTCGTTCCTCAGGAGACACAGAAAGAGAGATGGGGTGGGGGAGAAAGAAAGAGAGAGAGAATCTACAACTGTCTTTAAGAGTGTTTTTACACTTATCTTATCAGAGACAGTTGAGGGTCACATGTTTTTGGTCATCCTGGGTACGTCTGCGTATATATGATAGTTCTGAGCAAGCACACTTATTTTCCTACAAAACTTCTCATTTGTATTCTTGTTGAACATCCCATTTCAAATGCTACTTTAAACTACACCTTAGTGTGTCTGGATTTCCCCCATTACCAATTGCAAATTTCCCACTTATCTTATCTTCTTGTCCACTGTCCACCGGCCATTACCCTCGGTTCACTGTCCACTGCAGTAAAAAAAGTAAAGTGGGCATTTTTGTCACACATGAACACACCACAACACATCACACAGCATGAAAGTCTTCTCTGCATTTAACCCATTCACCAAGTGAAAGGATGGGCAGCCAACGATGCTGTGCCTGGGGAGCAGTGTGTGGGATGGTACTTTGCTCAAGGGTACCTCAGTGGTGCCACTGGCAGTCCAGGGATTCAAACCCATGAGTACCAAGTGTATACCATCCATTACACACTGCACAGTACCCACAGCTCATTGCTCACTTCCTATATACACACTGCTCGCTGTCCAGTATCCACTGCCGATTACCTATTGTCAATTACCCACTTCCCACTGCACATTACCCAATCCTCACTGCCCACCACTTACTGACCACTGCCCATTACCCACTGCACATTACCCATTACCCACTGCACATTACCCATTACCCACAGCCAATTACCTACTGATCACTGCCCATAACCCAATCCTCACTGCCCACCACTTACTGATCACTGCCCATTACCCACTGCACATTACCCATTACCCACTGCCAATTACCTACTGATCACTGCCCATTACCCAATCCTCACTGCCCACCACTTACTGATCACTGCCCATTACCCACTGCACATTACCCATTACCACTGCCCACTACCCAGTTCAAACTGCCTCTTACCCATAGCCCACTGCACATTACCCAGTTCCCACAGCCCACGTCACATTACCCATTACCCACTGCCCATGATCTATTGCCCACTGCACATTACCCACTGCTCACCGCCCATTGCCCATTACCTACAGCCCACGGCATATTACACTTACTCAGTTCCCACTGCCCATGACCTATTGCCCACAGCTCATTACCCATTACTCAGTTCTCAATGACCACTGCACATTACCCAGTTCCCACTGCCCACTGCCAATTACCCACTGGCCAGTGCTCATCAGTCATTACACACACCTCACTGCCCATTACCCAGTTCTCATTGCTCACTGCTCATTGGCATTACCCCCTGCCTAGTATCCATCCAACCTCCTGCCCACTGTCTATGACCTATTGCCCAGTTCACACCACTATTTGCCCCGTACACAGCCCCCACCCCTCACTGTCCTGCGAGTGTCTCTTTAAGTGTGCGCTTTTCCCCCCACGCCTCAAAAAGCGGCTCGTTCCGGCTTTGCCCCTTCACGCCTGTGTATCCCTGCTCTGTCCAACAAACTAGTACCACGCACTATTTCCCCAAACTCTCCCAAACCTGGCTCTATCTTTGGCTCGTATTTATTATTCCTCCACATGCTTATCAGTCTCTCTCTCAGCCCGCACTGTGGCGCGGGCTCTTCTCCGGGAGTACTGGGTCGCGCTGGCGGAGTGATACAAGCTGCGGCGCTTCACTGGTTTGCGAGCCAACGGGAGCGGCGCGCGCTCTGGAGAGGGAGAGACTCGTGCAAAGACGGGCGAGAAGAAACCTAAGAGACTTCTGGAGCAGAGCAGGAGGACGAAGTGCATGCAGCTGGACCGGACTGAGGGTGGTCTATGCCTCTGAGGAGTGGACCTAGACCACTGGCATGAGGATGATGAATAAGATGAGGATGAAGATGACGAAGATGATGACTGTAGGCTGTCACTGTGCTTAGGGGTGAGTAAAGTTGCCACTCAGACTGAGACAGGGCTGCATGGTGCCGTGCACGTAGCCCCGAGGATGACGAGTCTGTCCCTGCACGGTTATGCAATGTTAGTAATGTGGTGGTCTCACATGCATGTGCGCGAGGGCCTCTGCTGGTGTTTACTGTGTTTGCCCTGCAGAGCTGCGTTACTTTCTCAAGCCCCCTGTGGCTCTCGTGGGACAGAGCTGGTGGTGCATGAGCAGCACACATCTGGCCTGGCTAGTAAATTGGGCTGCACACGTTTGCAGATGGGTGAAGTTTGATTTAGGGCTTAGACGACATACCCTAGACCTTTCTGAGATATTGCACAGGGATCCCTCCCCAGAAAACAAAAAACAAGTCACACAGACTGGAAGGTTTGATGAGAAGTGTAAACCGACACTTTCTGACAGTATGCATGGAAAACGCTTGGCTCAAAGGAAGACTGTTTGTTTGTCTGTGTGTGTAGATAGATAGACAGATATATATGCAAATATGAGTGTATATATATACATATATCCATATATGAGTATATATACACAGACATATATGTATATATATATATGTATATAAAGACATATGTGTGGATACATATATGTGGGTGTGTATATGTATGTATTTATATATAGATATAAGATTTTTATTCCTACATCTGAGCCACAGTGAGACTGAAAGAGGAAATGTCTTTTTGCCTGCTTCGTTTCACTTTCACCTTGACAAGGTTTCCTGAACATGTTCTGTAAGCATTTTGTAATGGCACGTAATAAGTACGAAAGCAAATTCCAGGGTAAACCCTTTTACTTGGCCTTAGTAGTTTGATTAAGTCTAAACTGCTATAAAAGAGAAGGAGCAGAAGAGAGACACAGGAGTCCACAAGGCCTAGAGGACAAAATATCACAGATATCAGATGTCAGAAGATGACAACTTTCTTGAGATGCCGGTCGTCTGGTTACTGTTCTGAATCCGTTTTTGTTTAAAAGGTTTGTCGATCCCCTGACCCCAGGCCTTGACCCTTGGTGACCCACAGCACTGCACGGGTTCAGTGAGGCCCAGCTTGTGAAGAGCTTGGTGATCAGTTGTTGAGCTGGACCGCGTGTGCTGAGTCAAGACAGTGAGTCAGAATTGTTCACAGTGGTAGTGACAGACTCCGGGTGCCTGAAGTGTTTAACGCCTCTAAGAGCCTCTTCGCAAAGAGTTCCCACGTGATACGGTTACAGATACGCCAGTCAATGACAGAGACTTTGTTTACGATAGTTTTTGGCCTAGAAGTTTTTTTATAGTACACTTATGGTTGAGAAGTATACACAGGGTGTTATAAGGCAAAATAGTACCAAAAAAGAATTTTACCTCAAATAGTATTAAGATTCTATATGAATTCCATGGAAATAAAATAGCTATATTTGAGTTATGACGCCTGGTTCCATTCGCCATCATTGATATGGAATCTGATCATTCTTATGATTCTGTGACTACTAATAATTCAGAACTGGTTATCAAACTAATACATCAAACTAATAATATAAAACTAATAAAGGTTTATCTTTTCTTATCTTAATATGTGAGTTATAAGAGTGAATTGAAGTGTGTACTTTCACCATGTAAGAGAGTGCAAAGTTGTACACATTTACATTTCGGTGAGTGTTGTTAACATTAGCTGGCTGTTAACATTAGGTCAAAAGTCCAAGCAAATGAGAGAAATGTGTTGGACAGGATAAGATAATGAAACATGGAACGTAAGACAAAATTTTTTTAAATAAATGGCATTCTAAGTATTGATGTGATACAGGCAGTACTGAAAAATGAGTGTAACCTCAATGTCGTGTACATTTATAGGCCCAATGATATATTAGCCAGCATTTCCCATCTCATTTGATTGACTTGTGTGTGTATTCTGTCATGGCTGTGGTTTAGATGAGGCCCAGTCTTACTCAGGGCGATTTGCTTTGCAGAGGAGTTCAGTTTGGGCTCTTTCTGAGCACATCTGGTCCAGATAATGAGCCTGCTTGAATCAGGTGTGCAGGATTTGGGTTAGAACTTGCAGGATGGTGGAGCTCCTGAGGAGCTAACCCCTATTTTAGATTCTTCCAAGTGTTTGGGGCGTGAACCTGCAGGAGCTGTCAGTAGCTTCACAGGAGGCGTTAGGCCTGTGTGTTGACTGAAAAAAACAAATATTTATTTTAGAAATGTTATGTTTTGTTTCACTTCTAACCTTTATTTAACCAAGAGACTCATATCCCTTTTTCCAGCACCATCAGGAGCAACTCTGTCCATCACAGAGAGCATAAACTAAACTACCTACATTGTTTAAGTGGGTTTCATCAGGAAGTCCTCTGTGGTGCTTACAGGGGAGTGGACTCGTGGGTTTAGGTGTTAGGAAGCTCTTTTAAGGGTTGTGGGAGAAAATACATAGAATAAATCTATTATTAATATTGAATACATTTCAATACATGTATATAAAAAATTTGCAGAATCACATCATTATCAACAGAATTTCTTTAAAAACTTCAGACAATTGGGTATGAGTATAGTTGGGATTTTACTGATATTGATACCAATATTACTTATCAATAGTGGTTTCGATACTGTTATTGATCCTGTGCTCATAATTTGGTGCAAAAAATAGAGAAGTAATGAAAAGATGGAATAAATATATATTTTCACAGTTCTTTTATTATGACATTTTTGGAAAAACATTTCTGGTCAACAAATATATGGTGGTGATCCAGTCCAGCATCAACCATTTAAACTATTTTGGAACACTGCATAAACACAGATCTGTTTGTCTAGGAGCTTCTCCATGTATCTCCATACTTCTGACCAATGAGTGACTGAAACCAGTTTAGTTCTGGTTCTCAGTACCCATTCCTAGTCACATTTATGGTGTCCAGTGAATTGACTAGGCATGATGTTCATACTCTTAAGATGACTTTAGCTTCAGGCTGCATTCATGCTTTACTTGGGTTATCTCAGTCCGTTGTGATGTTTTAGTGTAAAAGCCGCAGGCCATATGTTACAGTGGTTTTGTGCGACGTGTGACCTGGTGAAATCACGGTAACACGCGCAGTCTCGACAGAATGGAGGTGCAACTCGGTGCAGTCAAACATATATGTTAA
Organism: Brachyalestes nurse; assembly: GCA_037974405.1. Classification (NCBI taxonomy): domain Eukaryota; kingdom Metazoa; phylum Chordata; class Actinopteri; order Characiformes; family Alestidae; genus Brachyalestes; species Brachyalestes nurse. Next base: position 6,691 of record JBBPCY010046471.1, read on the forward strand.
TATATATACAAATATATGTATGTACTTACATACTGAGCATCAAACTCGTTCTGAATGTGGCTCTGCCTTGTTTTTACACAGTAGACATTCGTTCGGTAGTTGCTTATGAAGAGATGATGGACATCTATTTAGCAGAAACTGAAAAAGTTACACAGAGAAGAAATGAATTAATGCTATCTTTTACCCCGAGACGTTTTTGTACTGTTTTGCCTTTAGGAGTAAACCGAGGCCGACTAACCAAACCAACTCACCAAACCTGCTGAGTCTGAACACACCCGTGGGTGATATTGGGCTAATTAATTTGCATAATATTTATTCTGTGAAACAGTGAAATATTTTTTCATGGTCACATTTCTACAATTAATAAATATTTATGTATCAGTCTACAATTCCCAATGCAGCTCTAAATCAGAAGACTCTTCATGAGGGCTCCGACCAAACATCACTGGCTCAGCCAAGAATATTTCTTTAAGGCATTACTCACACACACACACACACACACACACACAAACACACACACAGTGCTTAAGACTTTCAGTATGAATTTGTCCTTTTGAAGGGCACAAATCTCAGCAGTTCATGTGGGGGGAAAGATGACCAACAGCAAGATACAACATGATATCTTTATCAAAGTTAAAAACACTCTAATTGCTTGAACAAGATACACAAAAATGATTTAAAAAAAAAGCAGAATTTACTTCAAGCCCGGCCCCTACAATATCAACACTGACCACATCAGTATCAACATTGCCACACCCCACCCCATTGACAAACATGGTTTGTGGGTTACAGACTTCAGCATGTTATACAGTTCAGCCCAGATTAGGATTTTTATTTAACCAGTAGGCTTCCTCTGGCTGGAAATGACATAAGCATGTCAAGAAAATAGGAAGAAAGACATAGTGCTAGTGATATAAATAACATTTTTTTTTTAAACATTCTTACAAAAAATGGCGTGTCCGAAATTATTCTCATGACTTTCCCCTACAACACCACATCTCCACGCCCACCCAACTCTGACAAACTTTTTATTAATCACAACCTCCACACACACACCAGTTCCACAAACCAACACCCTCAGTCGGCTTCCACCACAAATAGAATCTGATTCTGAGGGAAACACTGCAAGGGAGTTGTTTGACAAGCTGGACATATGTCAGTATTAATTCATTGCATTTGCATTTTGTGTTGATAAGAAGGCAACTCCGTTTGCAGATTACTGTTTGATTAAATGAAAATGTATGTCATTATTAAAGGTTTTTTGATGTAGGTATTTTTATGAGTGTGTCAGACTGGTCCTCTGTGTGTGTGTGTGTGTGTGTGTGTTGATCACTGTGTGTTAGAGGGGGGTGCTGGGGCTGCAAGGACAGGATGTTCTAACACGATGGTCACAGTCCCGTTGCAACGTGCTCAAAGAGCCACTCTGGAAATGCCGAGACACCGCACCCCCCCCCGGCCCTCACTCCTGCACCCAGTACCCTTAACATTCCTGGGGCTCGGGTTCTATATCTGACAGTTTCGGGGGGATGTCGGTGGGGCAGGCTCCCATAAAACACAAGCAACTGTCCATCAGGGGTGTGTGTCTTTACGTCACACTTCCTCTGTGTAATGCTGAGGGTATAATTAGGAGCGCTTGTTAATGGACATGGTCTATTTCTTAGTGTCAGATGGTCAGATATTTGTTAACATATTAAAAGATAATTCAACCACTGTTTCTGTAAAACAGAAATCTGAAGTTACTGGACAATGGGAACATTTTTGGTGTGTTTTGCACTGTTTTGTAACATCAGCACTAGAAATGGGTACAAAACACAGTTTTCACTGCCTGTTATCAAAGCAAAATTACAACATTTTCTTGTTAAAACTCACACTGAAAAGAGGCCTTGCATTTTTTGCATTAAAAGTTGTATTTTTAAATCATAAAATTGTCCTAAAATTGTCCTATTGTCATACTACACATTCATTACACACCTTTTCCCCCCAGTTTGTGCTGTAAATCCATCCTAAAATATTTCACCTCATGCTTTGAATGTCTGAAGTGTATTTGTGTATTTTAAGTGATGAACAGAAGTTGGAATATGGTTATGTAAGAATGAAATATGAATTGTATTTTTGCTACAGGAGCCCACATGAACCTCATGGAAAAAAATGAAATGGAAAATAGGCTCATTAAAAATACAGATGAGGGTCTTTAATGGTTAAAGATCAGTCAAAATTATTAGACTTTTGCTGGTTTACATGAACTCCTTGATTCATCAGGACACCCAGTAACTGGAACTGTGATTTGTTGTTTTGTCAAAACACTGATTAGCGATATCGCTATGACGATTGGTGGATAATATATTTTAAAGCCGTAAGTTCCGCAGTGTTTTGATCTGTAGTGTTTTAATTAAGCTATTGGTGGCTCAATTATCAGGCCAAAAGTGCCACACACTGTGCAGGCTCGGTTCCAGCTTACTGATGCTGAAACACTTGTTTAGAGGAGCCCGAGAGAAATCGGGAGAAGTCAGTCGTGTTCTGTGGTGTATTCTGATCTTAGCCGACATTGAGTGACCCGTCCTGCGTAGTGTGTCTGAAATATTTTTTTCCTGGATTTGTATTTTTCCTCTCTTTCAGTCACTCTGTAAACCCCTACACTGTTTATTAGACGGGGAACAAGAGTTTATTTATTCATTGTTTTGTGTGCTGCATGATATGGGCAGAATGTCAGTATCGTGGTTTTTCTGCTACATATTGAGATTGCGATGACTTTCAAGATATTAAAGGGCCCATATCATCACTTTTCTGAAATTAAAAAGGCTCGAAGTCTGTAAATATTGGTTGAAATGGTACGTTCACTCCAATCCATGCAGTCCATATATGGAAAATAAGCCACAAAAACAGCCTGTTTTCATATCATAGTTTTTGTGATGTCACTAACAACACATTTTAATATCTCATTATTCTGGCTACAGCAGTTTAGCCCTGCCCATTCATGCATCTTTAAAGATTACAAATTAGATTGTAGCTGGATTACACAAAGACCTCAATTCATCAGAACACCTGTTAACTCACCCGGAGCTGTGATTGGTCACCCTGTCAGAAACACTGTGACTGGTTGGAGGCTCATTTGCATATTGCAAATATGGATCGCAGAAGCTGATATTGCAATAACGGGTAGCGGACGATATGTTGTGAAGCCTTTTTAAATGCGGCATCCTTACTTGTTTATGCTTTCAAAAGCCTTTGCAGTCTTGTTTTGTTTACTGAACTTAATATATATCTCTACATCTCTCTCTATCCCATCCTTATATATATGTATGTATATATAAGCAGCTCAAGTGAACAAATTAATATATGTTGACATTCCTTTGTTTATATGTGTATCCACAATGTATTATATAGTGGCATAATCCCACAGTACATCTCGCGTTGTGAAATCTGTCACATTCTTTCTAAGATGGCCTGGACTCCCGGAACATCTCTATGGCAAAATCCCCACTCTTTAACTGTAGCAGTGCAGAATGGAGGTGATGTGAACAGGCCGCTGTTTGAGTCACTTTTTACTTCTCATTTCTTCACACACTCCTGGTGAGCGTGTGTGTGTGTGTGTGTGTCACTGTAAACATTTGCATATTAAAAAGGAGGCCTGTTGTTCCCAAATTCAGAGCCAGATATGAACGTTAGACCAGACATTTTTTAATTCACCATACTTTATGGTTTTGCACCACAGTCACAAGACAATTTACAATAACTTCCTGTTGATTTGCCTACGACGAATTTTGAGTGATGTTTTGTTTTGCTCTGCATTTCCATGACGTTGCCAAGTGTCTGAGACTGATGTTTGGTTCAGGATATCTTAGACACCGTTGCTACTTTTAGAATGAGCCTAAATAAAAATAGAACAATGGTGTAATGGTGTTTAATGAGGCATAATTATGTTATGAAGTGTGTTCTGGTTGTCTTTTTTATTGGATCCCTTCTAACTGGACAAACCACAACTGCTGTATTTTCTGATGTTGTATTTAAAAAAACAAAACTGGTAAACACTTGATTTGCATGGATACTTTTTTGCATAAAATAAGTTACATTTATTATATTATTATTTGCATTGTTTCTTTGGTTGTCACTCTGTGAAGCATCTTTGGGTTTGAGAAAGGTGCTCTGTACATTTTTTTTCTCGCTTTCTTTGTTATTCTTTTTTTCCACTTGCTCTCTCTTTCACAATCATTCTGGTTATTTTCCTCTTGCTTGCTCTCTCTCTCTCTCTCTCTCTCTCTCTCTCTCACTTGCTGTCTCTCTCTCTCTGTCTGTCTATTTCCCCTCTTCTCTTATCGACACTCTTGAATCAGTAGTCTGCTATCTCAGTCAGGGTGAGTGCTGTTTTGCTGGTCTCCAGTTCTCCTGGTCTGCTCTCCAGTTCTCCTGGTCTGCTCTCCTGTTCTATAATTGTCTTGTTCTCCTGGTCTCCTGTTCTTCTGTCCTCCTGGTCTGCTCTCTCTCTCTCCTGTCCTCCACTTCTCCTGTCACCCTATTCTCCTGTTCTTCTGCTCTCCTGTTCTGTTCTCTCATCCTGTTCTGCTGCTCTCCAGTTCTCCTGGTGTCCTGTCCTCCTGTTCTGGTCTTCTGTTCTCCTGTTCTGGTCTTCTGTTCTCCTGTTTTTCTGTTCTGTCCTTTTGTTCTGTTCTTCTGTTTTCCTGTTCGGCTGTTCTCCTGGTTTCCTGTTCTGTCCTCCTGTTTTCTCCTCCTGGTCTCCTGTCCTCCTGTTTTTCTGTTCTGTCCTCCTGTTTTTCTGTTCCGCCCTACTGTTTTCCTGGTCTCCTGTCCTCAGGTTTTCCTGGTCTCCTGCTCTCCTGTTCTGTTCTTCTGTTCTCTTGGTTTCCTGTTCTGTCCTTATGTTTTCTCCTCCTGTTCTCCTATCCGGCTGCTCTGTCCTCCCGTTCACCTGTAGGGGGCGGTGTGTTCAGCTCAGGTGCGGATGGAGAGTAGAAGAAGTAGTCTGGGTGGGGGAGCACGTGTTTTCAGTCACATGTTCTGCAGTGCTGGGCTCGTGTGTGGGGGTAGCTGGTGTGTGTGGTGTTAAATTTAGCAGCAGAAACGGGACTAAATCATGAGTGTGTTCGGTGCTGTGGATCCTCCGTGCGGTGCGCGTTTGTGGGTCGGTTTTCAGGTAAGTGTGTTTGTGTGTATTCAGTTCAGGACCACAGGCATGAGAACACCCTCACCACTGCTCTCAGTGCAGAGACGGTTTATTAGGTCTTTACTTGATTGCGGTCGAGTTATTATTATTATTATTATTATTATTATTATTATGCTGTGCGGGTAGTAGTAGTAGTGGGGAGGTATATCACGTACTCATTAATTTTTTCTTGCGCTCCTTCTCCTGCACTCCTCCTCTCCTTCACATTCTCTTTCTGTTCTTCTCATCTATTAGAAAAAATTAGGTAAGCACTTCCATAGTTGGTCAAGTTGTATGAGATCCCAAACAGTTTTCTTCTCCCTTTATAGTGCTCTACAAATGTACAGTACTGACTTCTGCACACACGTGGGGCACGGAGTGTCCAGTAATGGGTGTCTCAGTCATTAACTAGCCATGAGCTCAGCAACGTGGCGCGAGGCCCGGTCTGCAGGATTTGACTTTAAAAGTAGTTAGAAAACTAAAGAAATGCATTGAAATATTATGCATTGAAATATTAATTGTATAATTCAGCGAACACTCCAGTATTGCGTTTGATAAGGACTGCATTTTATTATAATGTGTATATGTATATGTGTGTATTTTATTTATTTATTTATTTATTTATTTATGTATATGTATTATTGTATATACTACTATTGTAGATAATTATTTTGCTGCATTGTAGCCAGTGCTACAGGTGGCTTATGAACAAGGTGGGGTTTTTTTTTGATTTTCACATTTGTAAGTAGCCTGAGAATTTAGAATTTTGCTTAACTTTGCTTTTATATTTTATAATAATTCATTCTAAGATTCGACGACTGATGGTGGAATCTTGCTCTAACTAGGGCTTCTTAAATGTATAAAGTTGAGTAGTTTTAATTTCTGCTGATTCTGAGCCTAATGGAGTTCTAGAAGGTGTCTCTTTTCTCTGCAGGCATGTGTGAGGAGCCTGGACGCGGCGGCATGTGATCACCCTGAGTGGATCAGCGCCCCCTGTAGGTGACAGGATGCCCGTGCAGGCGGCACAGTGGACGGAGTTCCTGTCCTGCCCGATCTGTTACAATGAGTTTGACGCCAGCAGCCACAAGCCCATCAGCCTGGGCTGCTCACACACCGTCTGCAAGACGTGTCTGCACAAGCTGCACCGGAAGGCCTGTCCCTTCGACCAGACCTCCATCAGCACCGACATCGACCTGCTGCCCGTCAACTGTGCGCTGCTGCTGCTCGTTGGAGCTCAGGTACGCGGTGGCTTCTGGGAAAGTTGTGTGTGTTAAGATCAGTGTTGGGCAAGTTACTTTAAAAAAAAAGTAATTAAACTACTGATTACTGATTACTCCCTATAAAAGTAATCAAATTACTAATGTGATTACTTTATTTC
>JBBPCY010046492.1:0-13223 GCA_037974405.1 Brachyalestes nurse
ATATATACAGTAAACTAGTGAAACTAGTGTACCTCATAGACATAATTTTTTAAGAAGCCTTTTCCTTTAGAAGTTGTTTAATATTCGTAGCTGCAGGAAATTGGACCATTAAAGCGTCATTTGGAGAAAATACTGTAAGTGACCAGACCCTCTTCAACTCTGCCAAACTTCTCTGCCAAAACCACCTTCCCGCAGCTACACACTGACACTGTTAAAGTACTTTTGGAGATTGAACACTCAACATCTGGCACAGCCACTTAGTATCTCTGGAGTAAAAGTATGGTTCAGCAAAAACAATCTCAAAAATGGCACACAACGGCTCTTTTTCAAACTGTTTTTTTTCTTTTTTCCCAGAAATGACTGACTCTGTTTCTCACTAACTATTGTCCAGTACTATTATATGAGAGCATACAATAAATTGTTACTACAGTAAATCAGGCCTATACGTAAATGCCTGTATACTGCCAGCTTTTTGCATTGGAATTAGTTCTTGAATTTTGCACATTAGTTGGAAACTATTTATTCATTTATTGAACAGTTTCAGTTTCGGTTTCAGTTTTTATTCTAAGAACATGTCAGTACATGTCAGCACTACACAGTCAGATTGCGTTCTAGCTTTAAGCAGGTGGAAAACAACCCCGAAATCACTCTGTGTCAAAAAGTAGGTGGTTACTAGAGACAGGATCTGCACCAGGGCTGCACAATATGCGAGAAATATTAATACGGTGAATATTTTGTTCTTGCACTGACGCCTTACAATGTATTAAAAACTCACCGGTGACACTGCCTGCATGTTTTTGACCAAAGATTTACTTAGAAGGTCCTCTTTATTTGGTGGTGTGTAATGTGGTGGTGCTGGGAACTAATGAGAGCATAGTGGTTCTCACACACAGACACACAGGTGGGGCTCTGAAGTATCATTGTAACTAGTAATGTAACTAATTACTTTTGAAATAAAGTAATCACATTAGTAATTTTATTACTTTTCAAAGGAGTAATCAGTAATCAGTAGTTTAATTACTTTTTTAAAGTAACTTGCCCAACACTGGTCATGACACATCCTAAACTACACCCACAAATCTGATACACATTCAGGAAAAGTCTGGTGTATTTTTACAGAAATAATTTGGGCGACTATTGACTTCTGGTGTTTGCTAGTAATATTAGCCTTGTAGCTCTGGTGCTAAACTAAGGAAGCAAAAATTGGACTCTTAAGTGGTAAGTGGTAGATAGTGTTATTTTTTGCTGAATCATTCCTTTAAAGCTGCTTAATTCACTGCTTAGAAGGGCTGCATATTTTGTATCCATACAATATGTCTCTAGATTAAATGAACCTTGGTTTTCTGCAGAAAAGTCCTTAAAATGTCAAGAAAAACACGTTTACTGTAAGTGGCACATTTCCTCATGGGGACCGGCCCATTTTTCCACTAAGGACATTTGGTCACTAGAAAGAGACCAGACCAGATGACACATGATATTTAAAGAGGAAATAAAAGTGAGATTCACCTCAAGATCCTGGCCATCCTTCGGTCCAGCCTGGTATCACCTGCTGTCAGTCTGTGCTATTTATAGAGCTGCTGACCAAAGCAAAGCTGAAGAGACAGAAGAAAGTGAGAAACATTATCTTTGCACCACTCTGCCTCACTGCGCCGTTTATTGTGTGTACAGTGAAATGTGCATCAGTAATAAAGCATGTGATATCAGACTGTAAAAATATGACCCAGTTACAAATATCCTCATAAATATCTTCTGTAGTGAAATTCCAGAGGCGAACAGCAGAGGCGTGGGCCTTTAACAGAAACTGGGTTTCTGTTAAGAGAAAAATGTTGACAGAATATGTCAAAAAATCAAGCAAACCTATAAATGAATAAAAAAATAAATAAATACATACATACATACATGCATACACATTGTTTTATTGTGGAAGGAGTTTGATCAAACATTAAAAAAAAAAAGTTTATTATAAGAAAATATAGTTAAGAAATACACATGAATTAAAAATTGAATCACTATGTTCAATTAAAAACAATTTTAAAAAATAGTAGAAATTCTAAGAAAGATTAATTTTTTTTTTTTAAATGCGTAAACATACAGTGGGTATAAAACAGAATCACCTGTTCAAAATATTCACATTTTGTTGCTTTGAACAAAATTAAGACGCACAATTTTATTTCAGCTGTGTTTTCTCATTGCAATATCTAACAACCAAATGTAAGAAAATAATAATAAAAAGCATCACTGAAATGGAGAAAGGATCACTTTGCCTCTCAAAAATGCTTGTAAACTCAATCAGGTGTAACTAATCACATTCTCCTTTGCAAACCAAGCTAACTGGCTTCCTCCTGTGACCGACTGTAATTGTGATTAGTTCCGAATTAAATTATCTATTCCTGGAGCATTCTAGTGCTTGGTAGTGCAACGGACAGCAAACGATCAACTATGGGTGGCAAGGAACTGTCAAAAGATCTCAGGGATAAAGTTGTGGACAGGCATAAACCAGGAGATGGATACAAATACAAATCAAAAGCTTTAGCAATCACTAAGAGACTGCAATTAAGAAGTGGAAAGTGTTTGGTGCTATTAGGACCCTCCCCAGATCAGGAAGTCCCTCCAAGCTAGATGGAACAGCAAGGAGAAACTGGTGAGAGGCTACAAAAAGGAATATGGCAACTTTGAAGCATTTACATGAATCTATGGCACAGAGTGATCATTGTATTCATGTGACAATGATATCACAAGTGTTTCACGGGTGTGGCTTGTATGGGAAGGTTGAGAAAAAAAAACTCCTCAAGAAAGGCATTAAGTCTAGAACTGAGCTTTGTCAATGCGCAACTTAAAGAGTCAGAAGCCAAGTGGCAAAAGGTGTCACAGCCAGATAAGACCAAAATCGAACTATTTGGCCTATTACAGTGCCAAATGGTACATCTGCTGGAAAGCCAATACATCCAAAGTACACCATTCCTGCAGTAAAGCATGGTGGTGGCAGTTTGGGGTTGTTTCTCTGCAGAAGATACTGGGGCTCTTGTCAGGATAGAAAGAAAAATGGATAGGGCAAAATACCATCAAATTCTTGAGGAACACCTGTTGCCTTCTACCAGAAAGTTGCCAATGGGTAGAAGGTTCACCTTCTAAGATGACAATGACCCAAAACACACAGCAAAACTGCACACACAGTGGCTGAAGGAGAAAAAGATAAATGTCCTTGCATGGCCTAGTCCAGAATTAAACCCCACTGTTAATCTGTGGAATGACTTGAAGACTGCAGTCCACTAAATGACAGTTCTGTAAAGAAAAGTGAGCAAATACAGCAGAGAGGTGTAAAATTGGTAGAGAAGTATCCCAAGACTGAAGGCAGCAATTAAAGCAAATGTGGTTCAAAACTGCTGACAATGGTGTGTGTGTGTGTGTGTGTGGGGGGGGGTCCTTTGTCCATCTGTTATTCTGGTTTTTAATTTTGAGTTTTTTTCTAAACTGCTGCTATTATGTTGTCATCTGCATGTTATTAGTTGAATTGAGTTTAACTGAGTAAATACAACTGGAAAAATGTTTTTGTGTACAAAGCAACAAAATGTGAATCTTTTCAATACCCACTATAAAAAGTTATGGAAGAAATGTGATCAAAAATCACTTATAAAAAGCATAAAATAAAAATGAATCTTTATAAAAATACTTAGACATTTGAATAAATAGTAAAAAAAAATGTTACATTTTTATTATGGAGGAAACATGCTCCAAAAGAAATTTGCTAGAATGATAACAAAAATAAATGTTAAAATGATGAACAAAAATATATTATATGAGATGTATAATAAATAGATTAAGACATAACCAAGCAAACAAATAAATTAATATATAAATTAAGGAAAGAATTTTATAAATAAAATATTTCAGTGCAGTCAATAGAAAAAAATTAACTGATCAATTAAGTAGAAGTGTGTGTGTGTATGTTTGTGTATTGACCTTTCTGTATTGCTTTGGATCCAAATCTCATAAAAAAGACATAAGAAACAAGGGAGTATCTGCAGGGCAAGCAGAGGTGCCTGCAGGAACATCTGAAAAGCTAGACTTCTGTTGTTCGGAACACGCTCTTCCTACTGATATACCATGACTAAGAATAGCTTCCCTTGGTTAGAGAAGAACATAAAGGAGAATGCACTCGTCATTTTTGTGGGTGATATAGTGAAAAACGAAGCTCGCACACTGGCACAACTCTGCAAAGAGAACCATCAAGCCTTCTTTAATTAGGGTGAAGTGGCTAAGCCATCATTATCGTTTTATATTACGAGATGATTCATGCTTCTGCCCTGGGACAATTACAGCTATTGGAATGGGTCTAAATGCCAGCGGAGTAACTTAACCTTTTGCTGAATTGAGCTCCTTTTTCCATCTTGCTCATTGTTTTCAAATAAAGCGGGCAGCTCTGCCCAGAAAATGGGATTTCAGAGAGACAAACTTTTCACTGTATGGCTTAATAAAATAGCTTATCAATCAGCCATTTTCACTCACCATCCCTAACCTCTCTGCAGAGACCCATCTACAACTGTCTTATCCCCAGTGATGCCACAGCCATCTATAACCAGCAGTCCAACAGAGCACAATTGGCTTTTCACTCTCTGAGTGGGCTGTGTGGACCTCCCTCCTCCTCAACACTCAGCCAAATTCAACATCAGTGTAATTAAAACATGGAGCTGGAATCATCATGTCACTCAAAGCCTTCTGAAGTGCTAAATACATTCCGAACTTACATTACATTGCATTGCATTCATTTGGCAGATGCTTTTATCCAAAGTGACTTACAATATGAGGTTTCAGGACATTCTGAGAACCAGAGGAGAGTATTTAGTACTAAAATCTTTATGTAAGAGCAGTTCAAGAAGATGCTCTCTGAACAGTTTAGTCTTCAGCAGGATTTGAACCTAGAGAGGTATTCTGCTGCTCTTGTCAGACAGCTCATTCCACCAGCAGGGAACCACAGAAGAGAAAAGTCTGGACTGGGTTTGCCTTGTGCGTAGAGATGGTAGAGCCAGACGATTTTCCTCGGAGGAGTGGAGGGAGTGAGTAGGAACACAATGCTGTATGATAGGATTAAGGTAGCTGGGTGCAAACCCAGAGGTCACTCTGTAGGCAAGAGTTAGTGACTTGAACTTAATTCAGGCAATGTAGGTCAATCAGCAGTGGGGTGACAGGTAACCTTTCGGGTTGACTGAAGACCGTCTTAGCTGGTGCAGAATGCAGCCATGCAAGCTAGAAGACCCACTTGGAGGACATTGCAGTAATAAAGGTGAGAGGGTCAGTTATGGCCTTCTGATATACAGGTGCAGCGACATGTCAGAGAAACAGATGCAATGTGGTTAGAGAAAGATAGCTGGTCGTCAGTCATGACACCCAGGTTTCTCACCACCTCGGCTGGGATAACCATAAGTTCTGTCTTGGCAAGATTTAGCTGTAGGTGGTGATCCCTCATTCATGCGAATATGTCTCATAGACAAGCCGATATGCATGCTGAGATGTGTGCCGAGATGGTACGTTCATCTGGCGGGAAGGACAGGTATAGCTGTGTATTGGCAGCATAGAAGTCATGAGAGCAAATAAATTGCAAAGAGTGGGGGCCCCAGTACTGAGCCCTGGGGGACTCTGGTGGGCATGTTCAAAATGTTCAAACCAACCATGATACCTTGAATGAACGCCCGGAGAGATAAGATTTGGAGCAAGAATGAGCTTTGCCAGAGATGCCGATGTTTGAGAAGATGGATAGGAGGATGTTGTGATCAGCTGTATCGAAGGCAGCTGATAGATCCAGAAGAATAAGAACCAAGGACTGAGCTGCTGCTCTAGCCAGTTTGAAAGCTTCAGTCACTGATAGGTATAATGTGACAAGGGCTGGCCCTGTGTGAATCAAAGAACTGGCTAATGATACCTGCCACCTTTTCAGTAGAAAAGGAGGCAAAGATCTCTGCTGACAGGTTTTAGTCTGGTGGAGATGGAGGAGGCAAGAGCAATGTTTTGGAGGCAGTGAATAGGCTTCAAGTGCCTGTGGCGCAGTTACTTTTGTTGCTGTAAAATGCAGCTTTGACATCAGTGATTCTGGATGAGAAGGAGGACAGGAGTGGCTGACAGTTTGTAAAGTTAGCAGGGTCACTGGACTTATGCATTTTCTCTCAGCAGCTCTGAGATCAGTGTGCAGCCTTCAAATGGTCTCTGTCAGCCATGAGTGAGGCAGGCCAGAGCGAATTGGTTGGGTGGACAGACTATCTAGACACAAGCTTAATGTAGAAGAGATAGATGCTGTGGGATCATTGACCTCAAGAGAAGAAAATATGCTAAAAGGAGGAAATGCAGATTTCTGTGCAGGGTTTGAAGCATGTGTGCACAATGTGTATTGATTGATGTAACCTTCAGTTACTGTTGGCCTCGTAGCTCTAAAGGAGCAAACTTCAGGCGCCGAACATGTCAGTTGCATTCTGGGGGGATATTCGATTTTTCACTTGAATATGGTATGCATGTGTTAGTAAGGGTTAGAAAGCGTGCCAGATGATCCTATAAAAGGTGTCTTGGCTGGGGTACTCTGTGTGTGTGTGTGTGTGTGAGTGTGTGTGTGTGTGTGCATCTGCCTGCTTTAAGTGTGCACATGTGTGATTTATACCACTTCAGCTGCTTCTGCAACAAAGCCCATAAAAAGTATGTCTCAAGTCCAATTGTTCATGCTAGTGTGTGTGTGTGTGTTTGTGTGTGTGTGTGTATTTGTGTGTGTACACGTGCGTGGGTGTGTATTTGTGTGTGCCAAAAATTCTTTTTTCAAGCACTATTTCTCCATGTAAGAAGTATAACAAGATAATGTCACTTTACAGTTAATGTAAAGGCCAGTTCCTTTGATATTTCAAATTATTTCTGTAATGTCATTGATAAGATAAACCAAGTCATTCTGACTAGTTCAATGTGAAATTTACACCTGGTCACAGTGGTGATGAGTGGACCAGACACCTGCCTGATACTGCCTGATAACTCATTGTTTTGTTATAGTTTTGGTCTAAAATGTATATTTATACACAATAAGAGTGGTATGTGAACGGTGTCAGGAGTCAGATTTTTTTTGAGAAGTGAACTAGTTTTATGTGGAAATCCCCACAGTAACGCGGAAACCTTTTTTTTGCTTTTTTGTGGCAATAAATATATTTTCTAGATGTTTTCACACAAGGGGAGTCAGGGCAGACTGTAGCCGACCTGGAAGCACTTTTTTTCTAATTCCACACCAGGGTTGAGCCCCCGCGCTCCAAGTGCGATTTCTTCACGGTGCAAGCACTCTTTCCAGCGAGCCCTCATTTGTATTTTTAGCCCGAGTAGATCAGAGGTTATTCCCCGAAAACTGTTCCCCTCGCCACCGTGTCCCAATACTTTTGACCAGCGACCTTCCGAGTTGCATATCTCAGCAGGGAATTTCAATTAAAAGAGGCGAATACAGGTTTACCTTTACATTTTCTTTGAGGGTAATGCATTAAATTGAGTTTAAAATGAAATTAAAGTGTTCTGAGAGCATATTTGGGGTTTACACTATAAAACTAGGCATTTTTAGGCATTTTTTTTTTAACCAAAACACAAAACACTGTTTTTCACTATAAGCAAGTTCTCTTGGAACGAACCCCACACGAAAAGCGGGGAATTACTGTATACACATACACATGTTTAAAGACACATGTAGATTCACTAGTGGGTGTAGATTGTACATAAATGGCTATAATTGTGGTACAGACGTCTGGTTCCTAATCAGCCGGTGCTAGTTGTCAACCATTGAATTATATAGAAATAACAAAAATATCAATATATTTTTAAAAAATTATGTGCAATGTTAGACATTTTTCCTTCATTTAAGATTCTTTCACATGCCAGGATATCATTTTGCTGAACGCCGGCCAAGTCCAGAAGAACCTTTTGAAGCTCAGTTCAAACCCAGCTAATCTTTTCTGTCAGATCTGCTGTATCGTGCTTTATCACATGCCCAGTGCCTCGCTATTAATTTCCTGTGATTCGAGGCCCACTACGTGTCTCCGGGATAAGCGGCAGGCAGGGAGTCGGACGCTGAGCCCAGAGAGCATTTAAAGCTCTCCACCACTTCCATTCCAGCGCAGGAAGCACCAGCCTCATTAAAACGCCATTACACAGCGGGAGCGATCCTGAATCTGAAAAAAAACCTTCATGAAGAAGAAAAACCAGCCGGCTTTAGGCGACATATGCACACAAAAGCAGATGAACATCACACGGAGTGTGTCTTTAGGTCATTTCTGAGTGATCTCAGTGTTCAGCACACACTTGTGAGACATGTTTGCAAACATATCCTTTACATTTGAAACCTTTAAAGAGCCCTAACCATGAAAAAACACAAATGTAACATCATACAAGGTCACTGTTTTTGTGATGTTATAAAAACAACTCTTCAGCCTACCGCGGGCTAACTTCACAGTCAAGTTATAAGGAGTGAATGAGGTGTAATGCATGGCAGCCAATAAGAACAGAGCTCATTTACATACATTAGTCTTAAGGCACAGCCTGCTTCATTCTAAGGAATAAAGAGAGTTTAGGAAATGGTCATATGTAAATGAATCATGACTATTTGGTACATTAAACCACACAAATGGTATAGTAGGGGAAAAAAGGAATATATGTTTAAATTTTGTTTTAATTTTAACTGTTGTCTTTTGTGTTTTTACTTTTTTTGATAAAATTATGTTAGATTTTTGATGTTTAGTTATTTGTCAAAAATTTTGACAAAAGGTTTTGAATTTTTTTTATAGTTAATGGCAAGTCGTATGGTATCAGAAACTGCACAAGGAGGTCACCAAGCATGCCCTTTCTGATCACGTGCAGTTTGGATTAGGGCACAATGCTCCTTTAAGCTGCTGCAAATTAAATGGTGAGGTTTCCTCTCAGGCGGAGAGTCATCAGTGTGGCACGCAGGCTCATGCCGTTAGTCTTTGCAGGTGCTTTTATGACAGGATGCCTGTGCACTGACATGTAGTTACATTTCAGTGTGTCAAAACAAGCATGGCTATATTGTAGTGTTTGTGTTGGGGGGCAAAAACAAGCAGCATGGCCACATGGTGTTTTTGTCTCTATTTGGGGCAGTAAGACCACATACCAGTCCGAGTCCTAAGCAGTTCTAACACAGTAACAGTGTAGAAGACACGAGACAGATAGCCACAGCTGAGGTATTCCTCAGGCCAGTGGCTCGGCATTCCCGAATCCCTGGAGAGTTCCCAAATCCCAGCAGCATTCCCAAAGCCTTGCCGCCTTGTGAACACGGGTCTGTCTTTCATGTGTAGGATTTGGTTCTGACATAAAAGGCTCCCCGTGTTACCCAAACTGTGTTTTCTCCCGTTTATTGCAGCATCAAGGCATAACTGTAAGCGTGCACAAATAAGAGCTGAAATAAAAAGGCATTAGAAAAAAGGACACCAAAATAGACTTCATTTATTATCAGGCTTGAAATTTTGAACCAATCCCTAATACAGATTCAGAACATCGTGCCCAAATCTGAACGCAACGGTGCTCTCCCAGTACTCAGTCTGCACTGAACTTAGCTAAAAAAATTTCATGACAAAATTCTGCCTAAATCAATCTGTATACTGACAAAATTTGGGTAGATCTAACTGTACTAACAAAATTCTGGCTGAATTAGACAGTAAAACAACAAAATATGGGTGCATCAAACTGTATATCAGCAAAACTCTGTCTCAGACTCTATATTGACAATGTTTGTCAAACACAATTCCATGTAAATCAAATTATATTCAGACAAAATTCTGTCTAATTGATGCTGTATACCCACAGATTTCTTCCTAAATCAAACTGCATACTGACAACTGTATACCTAAAGCAGCAGTGTCAAAATCAAAACATTTACCAAAAAAAGTTCAGTCTAAGTTAAACTTTATCCCGACAAAATTCTGTCTAAATCAAAAAGTAAATGGAATTCTCCTTTAAAAGTGGGAGGTGGACTATGAGAAATCAGAGAAGGGAATTTTGAACTTGACTTAAGCTTGACAAATAGTGAGGTCCAACTTGGAGTCATGTTTCCCCTGTACAAACACACTCACCTTCTTTTTGTCAATCTTTGACTCTGATCTGTTGGTGTTTATTAGATCAGTGTGAGTATTGTTTATATGGTAGTTTTTTGTAAAGGGGGCTTCTGTTAATAAAAGGTGTGTAGCAAGGCTGAACAGTTAATCTCTCACAGTGAAGTGTGTGTGTGTGTGTGTGAGTGTGTGTGTGTGTATGTGTGTGTGTGGGGTGAGGGTGTGGTGTCAGGGTATTTTAGGGTGTTTATTCACATTTCATGAAAACCCTTGTGGCCATATGGGTATTCCTGTCTGGAGCCAGCTTTCTGACCACTATAATAATAATCATCATCTCAGTCATAAATAACATCATCATCTGCTGGGCTAACACACACATACAGCGGGGCCAAGTGTGAGATTACTCAATTTAACTATTTTGAATTCTTTTCACATTTAATACAATGTTTTTTTTTTCATTGTAAATTATACTGTATCTTATTTTTATTAAAAGTGTACATGAATTTCAGACTTTCTTAGTGTTTCTTTCTTAGCGTAGCTTTAATGATTGCGTGACTCCACAAGTCTCTGGTGATCAGATCAGATCCACCTGAGAATCGCCTGAACACTGAAAGGGAGGAGACACACACATAAACATGAGCCTTAACATGGTCAGTGTCACAGATTTGCTGTTTTAATTGAAACAGTGATACAGAATTAGTTCAACATTTCTTCATTTTCCTGTACATAACTTTTTTTGTGCAGGAAAATGGCCATGTTGTTTATTTTCAGCTTTAAATGAATAAAAACTCACAGTGTGGTCTTAGACCTTTGCCACTGTGTTTACAGAGTCATGCCAAAGGAAGTCGGTGGTGAAGGTCAATGGGGAAACAGTGTTGTAGATGTGTGTGGTCTACATATCTAAACAAGACCTAAATTAACCTTACTAATAACAACTCCTATATCGTGGAACTGTATATAGCACACACACACACACACACACACACACACACACACACACACACACAAACATAACCTTGTATTTCTGTTGGGCTCCCAAGTGGTGCAACCAAGTAAGTGTTGGTCCTATTGTAAATTTGAGTCTCTATGATGCTACAGCCATCTATGGCCAGGAGCCCTACAGATCATAATTAGCCTCACTCTCTCTGGGTGGATAGGATGGCCTTCCCTCTCCCCCATCTGTCTGAACAGAACTGGCAGATAGTATTCTCCCCCAAATGCGTTGAATGGTCTAAAGGTGTTTTGTTCGGGACAGTTTGAAAAGATAGGGAAATTATGGAGAAAGAAACAGGTGTACTTCATTTTGGCATTACTACACACACACACACACACACACAATGGAAGTCAGTTTATAGCTAGGCAACACTACTATAAATACACACACAGGTGTTTGATTATTAGCTTACCATTTTCTTCATCTTGTATTACTAGAAAAACATACTCCCAGGAGGAGTGGATTCATGTATCATGGGACAGTGTGTTAGGTAAGATGGGACAGTGTATTAGATAATGTGGGACATCCATGTCATATACCTTGAATGACAAACCCAATAAGTGCATTTCCTTTAGAATGTAATTATCTCAGGGCAGCCAGTGGCCTAGTGGTTAGGGAGTTCGCCCTGCGATCAGAAAGTTCGGGTCCCTGGACTACTAGTGAGGACTACTGAGGTACCCTTGCTCACACACTGCTCCCTGGGTCCCCCCATTGGTGGCAGCTTATTGAATGGGTTGAATACAGAGAAAGAATCTCACATTGTTTGCGCGTGGCTATAAGGCATCACTTTACATAGTAGCTCCTTTGAACATTAAGAAAGAATAAGTAGCCATGTTACAATGTATTACTTGTTCCATGCGTTCTAATTAAATGTGTGGATGCTTCCAGACATACCTGCCTGATATATGGGCTCTTTAAGATATTTAATATCTCCTCTGTGTTCCTATAAAACGCTGAGCAGGCCAAGATGACGATCAAGATGAAGGCAAGAAGAAGAGGTTTAATTGACTTTCAGAGGTTTATTGGCGCCCCATGACTGCTGTAATGACTCCTGCACCCCTGCAAGCCTGGTTAGGATAAGCAGCTCAGATAATGGATGGATAGATGAATCGTGGCAGGAGTTTTAATCTCTGGTCTATGGGCAAGACATCAATAGTCAGGGTTGGAAATTGTGGTGTAAGTGTGATGTCTGTGGATTAGTGTGATTTGTTAAAGCTGCCGTTCCTCAAGTGACTGACAATAATCATACTAATGGTTACATACTAGTCACTTTGGAAGTTTACATCCTTTTTAAACTATACAGTTAAGCTACATTACTGTTACATTGTTGTGGTGTCTATTCATTGTATTGTTTGTATTGCTTATATCATAACTTGTACTCTGTTGAATGTTGAACGTTGCAACATGTTGCATTGTTGCCCATGGAGGAACATTGTCTCACCACACTATTTATATGTATGGGGTTGCTGATGACAACAAAGTAACCTTCATGCTTGAACCTTGATTCATCCTATGATGAAACGTTACTATCCTGAGGATAAAGGTCTCTACTTGATTGACAACCCCCCCATCTACAAAGGCACAAGGAGTCCCTGATTGGTTTTATGAGTATGAAAATGATGTAAATCACTGGTCACCAGATCTCACCCAAACTAAACACCTATGGAAGATCTTGGACCAATGTGATGACCAATATGATGTAATCTCCAGCAAAATCAAGGAATCATGAATTCACTATTTGAGGGAATGTGCTTTGGAACAATGGTGGTCCATCCTAGTGTCCATCCTTTAATCAACAAAAATGATGACTAAATATCATCAACAAACATTTATCTCGTGAAAAATTAGACGAGACACAACGTAAACGCTGGTCATAACTATAACGAAATATATCATGCAATATTGTTGACGAATAAAAACGAGAATAAAACGAGATGAGACGTTACTTCCTGTACGATAGGGAGGAGAGAAAAGTATTGGGACGCTCGACCTCAGAGTTGAATGGCATTACGTCCCAGTACTTTTGTCCATTGAGAGGCACTGTGAATTAAATCTATCTTGAGTGGCCAAGTATTGGGCCATTAAAGTGCCAGGGAGAGAGAAATGACACACACACACACACACACACACACACACACACACACACACACACACACACACAC
>JBBPCY010046513.1:0-13220 GCA_037974405.1 Brachyalestes nurse
AGTTATAAACAAGAATAAACAACTGTCTCCACAAAAATGGCTGGGAAAATTAACCAGTTCCCAGTCAGAAAAAAAATTCAATGTTGGTTCGCCCCTCTGCAATACCTCTGCCCCCCAGTTTGGGAACCACTGGATTAGACAAAGTAGCAGACAGAAGGTATTTTTTTGTATCCTGTGTAATAGACCAAGCCCTCGTTCAAAAATATATATGATGTCACCTTCCCTAAAGTTTCTTAGAGTCCAGTAAGACAATCAAGGGTTTTTTCCCTGCAATACTTTATCATTTAAAATGATTTCCATAAAAACCCTTTCAAACCAACCTATTATGAGTATGGAGAAGCAGCCACATTTAAAACCAGTGGGAAATAATGGGTTGGTTATGATGGTTTGAATCCTTTGAATGGGCTTGTTTGAAATTATTTAATTAGCTAAGAAATGCATACGGACTTGTCTAGGACTTGACTCAAGACTTTCACATCAGTTCTGACTTCAGTAGTTTAATTAGTTTTGGGTTAGGGACCCGTCTACTTTTCATCTTTATGAAAAGCTTATAATGTTTCCTCTTTAATCATTTTAGTTTTTTGTATTTGTTATAGTTTATTGCAGTAATAACCCTGAAGTGAACAAGCTGGCGAATTAGCATTATTTCAGCTATGCATCTCATCAATATTTGATGGGCCATGTTTTTAAATCCTAATGTATTCTGTAGAATATTTCTGAGCGCCTCAGGTTATGGTGCAGAGGAAGCAAATTTTACGTGTGAAAGATTCTTTGATGAACACCAAGCTCTGTTAACCTCCATGTATATTTAATGTAGAAACTTAGACAGTACATTCATACAGTGATCAGTAAACGTTATTAATGCAGCAAAAGACAGCAACGTTGCATTGAGTTTAGATTTGTAAATCAGTAACTCTGTGATATGAGTACATGTACAGTACTAATATTTTATAATTAATATCTCACTGTTTCTGAATGAATCTAAAAAGACTTATTCCTTATGCTATGTTTTTTGCCATTTTTACAAATCAGGAAGGATGTGTGATAAATGCCCCACCTCTGGTGACAGGGACTGTTTTTTTTCCCCCATCAGTCACTGATGCTGGCAGGTCTGGCAGGGCAGCTGGATCAATAAAGCCAGAAAATGCTGAGTCATCACTGTCCCAATTGCCTGTCACTCTGTGTCCTGGAGGAATATAGGGACCTAGAGGAGGCTGGAAGATTAAAATGTTGAATTATTGAAACTGAATTTCTGAAGAATTATACATTGCCGATTAGCAGTGGGGTCGAAATGTTGTAGGAGAGAAAACTGATGTTGATGCTTTAAGTAGATGTTTGAACTTTTTCAGTTCAAACTCAGTAAGAGTGTACAGGTACTGGAAATAGAAGGATGCGTTCTGGAAAGCCTGTAGAATTTGGAAAAAA
The DNA here is from genome assembly GCA_037974405.1 of Brachyalestes nurse. Classification (NCBI taxonomy): domain Eukaryota; kingdom Metazoa; phylum Chordata; class Actinopteri; order Characiformes; family Alestidae; genus Brachyalestes; species Brachyalestes nurse. Next base: position 1,426 of record JBBPCY010046513.1, read on the forward strand.
ATTGCTCAAATGATCAGAAATCTTTGCAGCCTGGGACTCCTGAGTGACACCTAAGCATTGGCCTTCTCTCTTTTTTGTCCGGCATTTTAGCAAGCAGAATGTGAAGCTGGGTGCCTTGATGTGCCAGACACCTTTACTTTGCCAAGTGAGGCTTAGCGGTTTATGCCCCTCTTGTTATCTGAGCTTTTTAAATATATATTCATTCACTTGATTTAACATTATGCCAGATCAGACAGGGGTACAGAAAATACAGAGAGAAGGTGAAAAAAAAAGACTTCTCATCAATAGAATGTAAACTCACTCCCCAGTGATGCCACAACCACCCCTTGCCAAGAAAACATAATTATATGAATGACTATACAAAAAAAGTGTGCCCATATATATTCAAGGCCCTGTCTGAGTGTGTGGACTAGTCAGTATTGTGAAAGTGACCATTCTGAGCACACAGTGTGAACAGCACAAAATTCTTCCTCTGCATTTAACCCATTCACCAAGTGAGGCAGCGGGCAACCAGGAGGGAGCCGCCCGGGGAGCAGTGTGTGGGGAAGGTACCTTACTCAAGGGAACCCAAGTCTTGGCATTCAAACCCACAACTTCCTGATCGCAGAGCGAACGCCCTCATCACCAGCTGCCCCTGTCTTGAGGGAAACATAACTCCGTAACTCCAAACTGGGGAAGGTCCTCAAGGCTTACTCAGCTTCTCTCTCTCTCGCTCACACATACACACTCACTCTCTCTCTCTCACACACACACACACACAAACACACACCCTCTAAATAATTCATTACTCCCCACTAAAGGACTCTCAGAAACAAATGTCTTGCAGTATTGATTCAGAGCCAACAAAAGCACCCCCGCCCCACACACAGGCTCTGACTTTTTCCTAATTTTTTTTATTTCACTTTATTGCTGTTGTATCTTTTCTTACATTGTGAGTCAATCTGAAATGGATTTGTTCTCTAAGTTATATTGTTTACTATAGAGGCTAACAATATTGACCAATCCAGATAATTCAAGGTTCATCAGTATAAGCAAAAATGTAGTGCTGTGCCAATAATTAGTATAATAAGTCATAATAGTTTGGAGTTGTGGACTAGCTGGCAAAAATAATAATAAATAATAACAACACAATAAAACATGCAAACAAGCTATTTGTGAATCTTAATTCTGCTTTAACATCAGTTTAGTGTGACGATGGGCTGCAACAGATCCCAATCATATCTACTGTGTGTTATTGTAGTATAATAATGTTATTAGCCTACTCACATATTTCGCTCCAAACATTTTAGAATTTTATGATGTTAGAAAGTTTAAATTACAATCAATCTAAAAGAGCATCAAATTAACCTGTTTTCGTTTGAGTTTTGCATGTGTCAGGCCTCTATGCTAGCCACCCCCTCTAGGGTCTCTACGCTCGCTACCCCCTCTAGGGCCTCCGAAACGCTAGCCACCCCCTCTAGGGCCTCCGAAACGCTAGCCACCCACTCTAGGGCCTCCGAAACGCTAGCCACCCACTCTAGGGCCTCTATGCTAACCACACCTAACCCCTTGAAGCCATCTTGGCGCTGGTACGGGTGGCTGGAGCCATCTTGGCGCTCTCGTGAGCTGCAGGGTGGAGCCTCTTGTGAGCTGCAGGGCGGAGCCTCTTGTGAGCTGCAGGCCGGAGCCTCATGCCATGTCGGAGGCAGGGTCAACGTCTCAAGCGCAAATGAGGCTTGCCGGTCCCACCTAGGACTCGGCTCATGCCTGAGGAAGCCACAGATTTCTCGGGCAGCCGGTGAATGGGTTGGGGACGCGAGCATCGTGAACCACCCTGCCTCCTTCGTCTCCGAACATTGGGTCTCGCCTTTCAGGGAAAAGACGAGGGGGTCCATAACATGCTCTGGATCCAAAATGGCGGAACCATCCACCCACCAGCCACTCCAGAAGCCCGGGTCCTCCTCCTCTGAACTCCCACCTCCCAGCAACTCGGTGATATAGAACCGACTCGTCCCTGTCGGTCCACCCCTCGGCTGGGACCAGCTTACATCTAACTCAAAACTCTAAACCAATAACAACACAAATCTCAGGTCCTCTGACCACACCCGCATAACAAACAAACTCATGGCCGGCGTTGCTTCGGATTTCACAATAAGAGAAATAAAAACCGAAATCAAAAGAACTAACCAGGATGGCTCTAGTGGCCGCTGACCATCATAGCATGTTGTACTTCTGGGTGAGATCCTCTGGAGCCAGGGCTGGATTGGGGGGGGTGTCTGTTGCTGATTGGATTTCCAAATTCGGACTTATGCCTATTGAAGTGAAAACCATTAATTTATACACTGTTTATGGAAAACTATATCAACTACAACAGTATAATTATACTGGCTGATATCCTTAGTTATTCTAACGCTAAAGTTGGTATCAGTCATAATTTTCGTATTGGTTGACTCACAAGTATCTCTGTCTGTGTGTCTGAGTAATGTTTACTCATTGTTTATAACCCAAAGGTTTCTGTAGTCCATCTATTAGTCACCAAGTTGTTTGCGCCATTTTGAGTTGCGCATCTTTTTTTGTGATGCCACTACAGCTGGCGACCCCACCAGAAGCTTGTCATCTTCAAAGTGTTTTTTTAAAAATGCCTTTCCCCAAGCACGAATAGCTGAGTGATGCGTGTGTGTGTGTACATGAGTGAGCGTGTCCTCGGATGATTCAGTCCTGTCTCATCTTCGAGTGTTTACAAAGTCTGTTAAGCTCTTCTGTCTCTCTATTCGCTCCTTTAGGCTTGCTGTTCTCACATGCCAGTTTGACAAATAAGAAGTAAATAATATTTGCTATATCCTTGCAACATCAATCTGCATCAATTCATACCTCAAATGTAACAAATGTCTTTATCTTGGATTGCTTTCCTTTCCAAAGAGCATCACAGGCAGGTAGAATCACCTTCAGTTCACCAAGTATTTTATGCGCTAAAACTGACTTGATTCTAAAGAGCTGTTGTGTGCTTTTGATTTGGCTTAGTAAAATACACATTTTTTGTAAAGTGTTGAGTAGTGATCTGCTTAAACTGTGCAACAACGATGCAAACGGAACAAAGTGTTATTATCTTAGTAAATAAAGATTTAAATACACACCAGCATTCATTTTTATTTTTCAGTACGTCTTTTTTGCAGTTTTATTTAATAGAATTATTTTGAAATTGGTTTAAATTTTTGAAATGCTTGCTGGTACATTCTCCAATCTTTTTTTTCTTGGTGGCATCTAGATAGAAATGACTAATGGTTTGTATGTCACATAAATGAACATAATAAGGAACTGACAGTGAAATTAATCAATAACATTTTGGGCAACATTGAGTGGGGCCAGTTTTCTAAAGGGAAAATGTTACTCTAGGTCTTCTGAAAGTTTTAGATGTCATTGACATTGAAAAGTTGCAGCTTGACCGCTGAATCCATTTACTGAAGGAGTTGCTAAACAAATGTTACATACACTGCAAATTATATGTCAGTTACAAATACTGTCTTTTATATGCTTCAAATGTCTATGTTTATTACTTAAATTAAATGGTTAAATGGTTATTCCTCATGCTGGAAGACATGCTGGAAGATTTCCACCGTTATCAGGATTATCTCACGAGTAATGAAAATAAGTACATCCTCACTCTTAACTATGTTAGATGCTCGCATTTACTGGTCATTCCTTATTGGTCAGTTTCTGACCCATAGGCCTCTGGGCCAGATGAACTTCGGGTTGTGGATAATTTTCAGCACAGTGTCTGTCACCAGTACACATGGGTTTTACGTGTGAGTGTCACTGCTACGTTAAAAGCTTTCTGCCATCCAAAAACAAGAGCAGCTATGTGGTCAGTTACTGGCCACTGATGACAGTGGATGGCTACACAAAGTATGCATCAGAAGTTATGCTACAATCTCTGTACAGCAAGGTGGAGCTCCAAGCTCAGTGTTTCTGATAAACTGACCAGTTAAGGAATCTGCTTTTCAAATGTGAAGCAATTACAGAATCAGTATTTGAAGACAGAGAAGCAGTTCCAAACCGTGAGATTACTTTGAGAATTGTAATCAATGCTTTTGGTTCTGCAATATCTAAGTCGCATTGCCACCTAATGATGTATCGATGTTCTGCTGTCTGCTGTAGTGTTCCGATTGATTGTGCCATGGCCGTTCAATCTACTCTTCTTTGGAACCGACTGCTGTGTCTCGTCTTCGAGGGCTTGAGCTGGTTTCTTAGTGACAGCTGAAGTATGGCTTATCTATAAGAGCTTCATAGTGGATGTGTGACGAGAAATAGAGAAGGACAGATGAAGGCTGAGAGAGAAGACGAGCAAGGCAGCACATGTGACAGGAAAAAGAAAGAAAGAGTGGTGAAAAGGGGTTTAGAGAGCAGGAAGAGTTTAGACGAATCTTGTTTCAGTTTACAGGCAACCTACTCCAGAGCTGGCTGGATATTTTTGGGTGGCAGACCACTCTCAACCTTGCAGTGAATTTTAATTGATGGGAGATATGATAGATACCTGGCATTTTAAACCAGGTATCTGATCAATATCTTAGACAGACAGTGAACAAAGGAGGGAAGAGAAAAGAGAGAGTACGAAAGAAGGAGACAATGGTGGCCCAGTGTCTTGTTTTTCCTCATCCTCCTTCTGTCTAGACAGACATCTATTTGGCCTCATTTTCCAACATCAGTGTTATTTTGTCATGCACACACATGCCCACACACACTTATTTACAACCTTGAAAAAATATTTCAAATGACTATCACGTATGTGGAACATGCCCTTAGAGCATATTGTTTCATTTGAAGTCCTCTAAGAGTGGCTATGAAATGTGAGGTTTACTGTTACACTGCTTCCACCCTTCACTAAAACCCTAACCAGCATTTCTAACAGCACAATTATTAACATCTCATTATGTGCTTTTATTGCTTCATAGCCATAGCCCAGGTCTTATAAATTGATAAGGTTATTTTGAAAATCTGGAATCTTGGAATCTTGTTATCAAATATGCCGTGACTGTCTTTGGGAGGTTTTCTGTGTTGAATTTCAGATTTTTCTGGTCTGGAGCTGCTAGAAGTATTCTGTGACAAAGCACTAGTGCAGTAGAGCTACTTGTTGGTATTTACAGGCATTGGCTTTTGTGTGTTTTTGCTTGTTTATTATGAAATTTGTTTCACCTATAGCAGCGTGATGGAACAGGCTGGCTCTGAGAGCGAGAGAGAGAGAGAGACAGACAGACAGAGAGAGTAAAAGGGACAGGGAATGACATATGCTCCTTTTCCACCAACAGGGAATGGTTTCTTGAATCTTAGTGCCATTTAATCAGTTTGCGTTAGTTTTGAATGGAAGCCATTAATGGAAGTAAACATGATGATTACATGCAAGCTTTTTTGTTGCAGATTTGTGTTTTCGTCCAGAAAACATGCATCGACCAGTTGATAAGAGGATGTACCTGTAGAAACCGTATAATGACACACCCTCTGATATCATCACGGTTCCAGTGGTCTTTTGCTTACAGACAAATTTAGATCAAAATCAAATTTAGAGTTAAAATGCTCATTCCTTTATTGATGGAAAAGTAGTCAAAGAGAGAGACAGAGATGGTAAGGAGGGATACAATTGACCAAGAATGTTAAGACAGAAATTACATGTTTCTTGTTTTAAAAATGTCACAAAAAGCTGAAAACACAGTTCGTTTTGAAGTGTCCAGATGGGAGGTCACAGTACGGCTTTCTCAGGACATGTATCACTTCTGGCATGCATCACGTCCCAAGCAGCCCCCAGTGCCCCAGGATAAGCACTGCAGTCACTGACCAACAGCCTGATTAAAAATAAAAAAAGAGGAAGTATTTGATTGAGGCTTTGAGTGTAGTTAGACAGGCGTGAGAGTGGAACTAGACTGATGTGAAAGCACTGGTTCTGGGCTATGTTTAGTCTGAAATGCTATTCTACTTCTGCTCACTTCATTAAGCATTCATTAGAGACAGACATTTTAGAGACATTTGAACTGGACGTTTTGGAGAGTTTCCAGAATTTTTATGGCCATTAAGTCAAAAAGAGCACTGCAGTTATATCCAGTCTGCCAGCTTCTGCACTTCAGCTGGAGCGACCAGGACTAATTAGAGAGAGAGACAGGGACAATATCTTTTTTTGTATGTTCACCAAACCTGTACAATTGTACTTTCCATATTTTAGCATATTTTAGCATGTTAGTTAAAACAATACAATTATATTTTAATATGATAGCAAAAACTGTACAATTGATCCTTAGCATGTTAGTTATAACAGAACAGTCGTTTAAGCAGGATGGTTCAAATGGTACAAGTGGGTTTTGCATGATTATTAAGACTGTTCAGTTGTGAATGTTGAGACAATATAATATAGCTCGTTAACTGAAATAATACAATGGTTTTAGCTTGATGGGCTTTGAACTAGGGGTTTCCAAACCCAGTCCTTGTGACCCCACAGCACTTTAACTCATCTAACACACCTGGTTCTTCTCTTTAAATAATTAATTAGCTCTTCGTGGTCTGGATTAGAGTAGGGAAAACACTTAACACTAGTGTTTGAGTATGTTGTGTGCATTTTTGTTATGTGTTAGAGTTGAGTGTACTCTAATATTCACCATGCATGATTAAAAATTGCTCAGTTTGTGTGTAGTGATGATGAACACTATTGTACCACAATGTTGCACAAAGCGGAAGGAGGAGGAGGAGCTACACACAGCTTGAATTTTTTGAAATAAAAAAAGGCAGAAGCTGTAATGAGAAACTCATGTGATGAGCTTTACGAACCACTTTAGTTCATTTGTGTTAACAAAAGTCTCCTCTAAAGTAGGGATGTCATGTTTTTAGATATTGATGGTGCGATTATCGTCTGGGAAATAATCACGGTTTCACGATTATCACAATTATTTCTGACTTATTAATTTCACAATATAGACAGTCACATTCTTTAGAGGTTTTTACCTTTTATTTACTTTTTTTTTTAAAAGACAAAAAAAAATAAATAATACAGTGTATAAATAAATAATAATAAGTAATAATGTATACAGTGATGCATCGTAGTGAAAACAAAAATAAACAATGTCTATTTCTTTAGAATTAAATGTATATATTAGCTAATTTTTCTGACTCGTTTGTATTGAATTACCCCAGCTCATTAAATAACTTGCTACATAGTTCAAAGCAGTTATTTTGTATTACCTTCGTCGTAGAAAGCTGGATGACGATCCCGCAGGTGCTGAGCCATGTTCGAGGTATTACCTCCGTTTGCCGCGATTTTCTTGTGGCACGTTCTGCATGTGAGTGACCTAATGTCTTGAATATGCCCCTTTGTATTCTTGGGCAGACTTCAGTCACTTCTTTGGTGGAAATAAAGCCTATTCAGTTTTTGCCGTTGTTAAGTGCAGTCAAGTGAGCCATCGTTCGCTGATTGTTCTAGCACAAGTGCTTCACTGGTGAAACATTTTCGTTCAGGGTGAGATCCGCCAGTCTGTTGAATAGCAGTGACATAACATACTGTTTAATGAATGCCAACAGAAACGTGGTGTTGAGGAGCCTTTGCGATTAATTAACCGTGCCGTTTTAAATTTTGGTTAATTGCGAACTCGGTTAATCTTGACATCCCTACTGTAAAGTGGCCTTCGGAGCCATAGTTTGGTATTACAAACTTTAGCAATATATCAGTTCCTACCAGTATGAAATAGTCTAGTATGTTTGTATTTTAGTGTACCTGCCAAACTCTTATTAAGATTAGTACATAAAATATGCAGAGCATGGGGTCATCAGGACTGGGATTGGGGACGTCAGGTTTAAACAGTAAAATTGTGTTTAAGCAGATGAGTTAAAATGGTACGAATGTGTTTTAGTGTGTTAACTAAAAGTATGATGGTTTAAAAGAGTACATTTATTTTACAGTTTATCCAAAAGGCATTCTACGTTTAACAAACTGTGTTTTATTTGCTCTGTGTGTGTGTGTGTGTGTGTGTGTGTGTGTGTCTGTGAGAGAGAGAGAGAGAGAGAGAGAGAGAAATGTGTCTGCAGAGTACATGAAGTAGATGGCCAGCAACTCTCTGTGGCTTACTAAATTCTTTTAATTACCCTCTGGGCAGATTTTAATCAATGACACTGAACTCATTCATTCACATTTAATTAAGCACCTAGCTTTTTAATCTGCCTGTGAAGACCATACTGTACAGCGAGAACCATTTGTACGATCAAGTCTAGAGTCAGTTTCACACTTGAACCCTGGGACAATGTTGAGATACTTTTACTAGTTATGTTCAAGCATTTATTCACACTGTGAAAATCAGTGAACATTAATTGATTCCCTTAGCATGAATAGCCAACAGCTCATACTCAAAGATACACACCTGTGTATAAAAAAAAAAAAACACTTCAGCAAGATCATGACCCTAAACATCAAGCTCCTCCCATGGCCAACTGAGTCTCCAGACCTCAACCCCATTGAAAACCTGTGGAGACAGCTGAAGAGGAGAGTGCAGAGGAGAGGACCCAGGTCGCGGGATGATTTAGAGAGATTGTGCAAAGAGGAATGGTTAAAGGTCCTTCTTTCTTTATTATCCCATCTTGTGAAACATTATGGGAGACGATTAGGTGCTGTTTTGTTGGCAAAAGGGGTTGTACAAAGTATTAACATCAGGGGTGCTAATAATTGTGGCACACATGATTTGATGTAAAAGAATTATTTCTTAATGTGGGATTTTTTTCCCACTGAATAAATGCACTTGAATTAAAGGTTGGATTTTCCTCTTTTTTTCATTGTGGTCCTATATTATTTAGAACAAAACTGAATTTACACACGCAGATTTTTTTTGAAAACGTAACTCATCGTTCTATGCGAAAATCTCCACAACAAAGCGGATCCTGCAAATATTATTCACATTTTTTTTTGCTTTTTTCGTGACAATATGTTTTTTTACGCATTTTACTTCTAAATCAGAAAAATGTACTAATTTTGTAACATATAGTAATCCAAATATAAATTCTGCTAAATATAAATCAGTGTAGGGGGTGGCCCGACCACATCCAGACGCCTTAAGGACTGTGCTCTTTTTTAGTTTTTTATTTATCTATTGTTTTGCATTTCTAATTAAGTGTGTTTCAGAGAACTACATATTTTTAATTTACAGCTACTTATTGTTTGCACAGTCAAAAGAAGCAGACGAATCTTGAATCTTGAGTTATTGGCTGCAGCCTTCCTGTTCTCTGTTTTCATTCGTGTAAGAGAAGGTGTAAGACACTGGAGGAGAAGGTTGAACTCCTGGACATATTGAGGCACGTTAAATATGCTTTACTCAGAGCAGGGGCGGACTGGGACTGAATAACAGCCTGGACTTGCTTCACCAGCTACGCAGAGGTCTGCATCTCGGCCGAGAAAGAGAGGCCGACGGTCGCTGTGCACCGGACACCCGTTCTTTTTCAGAATGCACAGATTGCTGGTCTTCCCCTGACTCATTTTGTTTTTTGTTTTGTTATCAATTGTTTTGCATTTCTATATTAGTGTGTTTCAGAGAATTCCATATTTTTTATTTAAAGCTACTTATTGTTTATCATTTTTGCGTCTCGGTCGAGAAAGACAGGCTGACGGCCGCCGTGCATTGGACAGCCATTCTTTTCCAGAACGCATAGATTGCCAGTCCACCCCTGACTCATCTTGAGTGTTTCTCTTGATTTTTGTTTTTTTAAACTCCAGTAGTTTTATTACTGTACTGTAAATTAAGTTAAAAGAGGCCGTTGAGCTCAGTCGCCATCCAATGTCTGCTTTAACCAGGTCTCTACAATAAGACACGCTGCTGATGGACAGTAAATTATTGAACTGTAAACATTTTTGGTGATTAGCCCTACATTTTCCTGTATTTTTTTACTAAAAATTACACTAATTTATTACTATATTTACCTGTTTATACCAAAGAAAATGCCCGTGCATGAATTACAGTACAGTCTGTATTGGCTTACCTTAATATTTTCGTTAAGGGTAATGTAATAATGTATTAGTTTAAAATTAAATTAACATGTTTTGGGAGCATATTTGGGTCATAATTAGGGTTTACACTATAAAAATAGGCATTCTTTTTTTTTTACCAAAACACAACAAGCAGTTTTCCCATTTTACACGGGTGCTCTTGGAATGTAACCCCGCAAATAGCAGGGATTACTGTAATACAGTATTTAAAACGACCTATTTGTCACTTGTTTTAAAAACTACTCTTTGTAATGTACTTTTTGCTTCCTTATATTCCTATGTTATCTGAGAAGCTGCAGGACAACAAAACTAATTTCATTAAAGTGAAGGTCATACCTCTGAGATTGTAGTCAAAGGTCACGGTGCAACAATCGCTTCCTCTCAACAGCAGTGATTAAAACTTTGTCCGAAACCTGCACAATTTCTTCCCCCAACCTCTAAAGCACTTTTCCCTGCAGGTCCAATCCTGTCCAATATGTCAGGTAGTGGCAGTGTGTGTTTTGCTGGTACAAGTGTATCAAACACCAGTGGAGTAAAGTGACCAACAAGTGTAGGTATGCATATCTAATAAAGTGGAAACCCTGTATGTAGGAGCTAGAAGGTACTGTTACAGGACAGTAGTGACTAGGAGAGCAAGTACTATTAAGACTCACAAAGATCTTCTCAGAACATACACATTTGATGAAACAACATTCAGGGTTTTTTTTCACAATATTTGTATACTTCATCATGTGTCCTCAGTTTGCGCAAAAGATGTCTTCTTTAACGAAGATAGATTTTCTAGAAGCAAGTCAATAGGTAAAACTGACAAGATCCTTATGGGACCATCTTAGTGTACAATAAGAAAAGTATAACTCTGTAGCCGTAGTATTTGAGGCTGAGGTTATTTGCTTATTTTCCCAGTGGAACAGCTTCAAAGTCCCCCTTCTCCTCATCCTCATCATCCATCTCAATGTGGATCTCTGGGCCATCCTTGTGAGATGCAGGTTGGCTTTGTGCACGCTCAGGTTTAGGCGTGGAGGCTGAGGAAGAAGGTGGCGAGGGCTGCTGGACAGACGTAGCAGGCCACAGGAGTGGAGTGTGTTTACAGGGCAGAAAGTCCGCCGAGGGTGACAGGAACTCAGGCTGGAAGGAGAGGCCTGGGGGAGGGACACATTTAAAAAAGCGAGGGATGCATTTAAAAAAAGAGTGGGTCAGACGGATGTAGATCTAAGTTGGTTGTTTGGTTACGGGGATGCTGGCAAGACTGACGCCGCTCCATCTGGCATGTTTTTATTTGGCATTTTAAAAAAATATATGATTTACTGTAAATATTCATCAGATCAATACATAGTATTGTTTAGTCTATATATTTCACTATTATTTTCACAGTTTTTCTCGTGGCTACCATGGCAAGAACAAAGCACACAGCCCACAAATCCACCGGTGATAAAGCGTCCAGGACGCAACGGCTGCTCGCCAGAGCGCCCCGGCCACCGGTGGCGTGAAGAAATCGCACCGTTACAAGCCCGGCAAGCTGCCCTTTACAGTGCCTGGTGCGTGAGATCGCAATATACACAATGTACACAGTATAGCAGTACGTATAACAATGTTTTAATGTGGACCTTAATAAGACTTTACCTTGATGAGACACTGCTCACAAAAAGTTAGGGATATTTGGCTTTCTGGTGAAATTTATGGAAACCGTAAAAAGTTCACACTACAGTGATATTATATCGTGAAAGTAGTGCATTTAAGTAAAGCATGCAATGGTGATTTCCTCATCTCAAACAATTTATTGAAACAAAAGCCAACAACAGTGGTGAGTATACCACAA